>LOEQ01001187.1:247934-261803 GCA_001685075.1 Bramus lutescens
AACAACCTTCCTCAAGACCCAGCAATACCACTTTTGGGCATATATCCAAAGGATGCTCAATCGGACCACAAGGACATGTGCTCAGCTATGTTCATAGCAGCATTGTTTTTCATAGCCAGAACCTGGAAACAACCTAAATGCCCCTTGACTAAAGAATGGAAAATTAAAATGTGGTAATTTACATAGTGGAGTACTACACAGCAGAGAAAATATAATGACATCTTGAATTTTGCAGGCAAATGGATGGATCTAGAAAACATCATATTGCGTGAGGCAACCCAGACCCAGAAAGATAATTATTATGTGTACTCACTTATAAGGTGATGTGGAATTCACCTCTGTATGCTATGAGTACCATTGGTTAATATAAAAACTAGCTTGGCCTGATAGAGTAGAACAGAGCTAGGCAGGGTAAACTAGACACTGAATGCTGGGAGAAAGAAGAACAGAGTCATGGGGGAAACCATGTAACCTCACTTGAGACAGACGCAGGAACTTTAGCCAGTAAGCCACAGTCACATGGTAATACACAGATTAATAGACATGGGTTAAAATAATATGTAAGAGTTAGCCAATATGAAGCTAGAATTAATGGGCCAAGCAGTGATCGAATTAATACAGTTTCTGTGTGATTATTTCATGTCTAACTGTGGGGAGGCAGGAAAACAAACAAGCAGCCTTCTTCTCACAATAAGTGGTTTTTAAACATAGAGCAAGAAAACCAGTTTACAAATCACAATTCCAGAGAACCTAGACAGCAAAGAAGACCCTAAGAGAGACATATATGGGTTTAATCTACATGGGAAGTAGGAAAAGACAAGATCCCCTGAGCAAATTGGGAGCATGGAGACCATGAGAGAGGGTTGAAGAGGAAGGGAGAGAAATAGAGGATAGCAGAGAAAAATGCATAGCTCAATAAAATCAATAAAAAACTGAAAAATAAGTGAAAAAGTATAAAAAAAAAACAAAAAGAATAATGTAACATTAAATGCTCATGTACAGATTTCTGTGTGGATACAAGTTTCAACATTTGAATGAACACCAGTGAGATTTATCACTGTATTTTGTGTAAGATATATTTAACTTTTTAAAAATGGTGGGAAGTTTTTCCATTCCTTCTGGCAATAAGAGGTTTTCTGTTACTCAGTACCCTGGGTAAAACGTATGTTTGAGAGGAGAATAGCATGCTGATAGAGTCGTGTAGTGAAATATTGCTGTTTGAACTTGCAAAGTTGTAAAGGATGTTATGCTTGCAGATTTATTTTGATCTTTAAGTTTCGTTGCAACTTAATGATATATAATATTGAATTTCTCAAAAAGTTATGAAATTCTTAGAACATGTTTGAGTAGAGACCACTTCATGCACTTTGTCCATTTTAAAAATTATATTATATAGTTGTATTATATAGTTTTGTACAGTTTCTTCCTGTTAAATATTAACAGTTCCTTCTAGCTAGAAATTGTAGTCTGTATTTGACCTCTCAGAACTCACACAGGAGACTGAGACAGAACGATTGCAGATTAGAGACCAACCCTGCAGGTTGTTTTTGTAAAATAATCTTGTTTTTCTTAAACTATTTAATTTAAGTCCTTTAAGAGACATGCACTAAAAGCTTTGGCTCCCCCTTAATAATCAAAAACACTACCTGTTTTTTAAAATACATTTTATATTTATATATTTGTTTCAAATTTTTGCATAAAGTTTGAAATTTAGGTCAAAGTACATAATTTTTCCGTGATTAATTAATTGTTCCCGCAGTTGTTGAAGAGCTCATTTTGTTCTGTGTATTGTTTTATTATATCTGTCAAACATCTGGTGTGCATCATCTGGGTTGACTAGTTTCTTGTTTCTCTATACTATTCTGATGACTTCTGTGTCTCTCTCTCCAAAAAACCACCCAGTCTAGATTAGAGTAACTGCTGAAATCAGAAAAACACATTATTCCCCCATCCTTAATTTTTGGTTATTTTAACTATACTATTCTATTTGTCTTTTGACATGAATTTTTAAATATTAGTGACACCTAAAAAAAATGTTGCTGGAGCTTGGCCTAGTGATGAATATTTACAATTCAAGCAGTGCAAGAGGCAAGGGGAAAGTCATAAGTGTGGGCAGCAGCATGGTTTACATAGCACATTAGCAAGCAGCCAAGTGTATATGTGAGACCCTCAAAAATAACAATAAAATACACGGCTGAAACGGTTGTAGAAGTTACTCTTAACTTGCATATGCATTTGGGAAGAACATTTTTACTGTATATTGAAGGCAATAGGATGATATGCTTGAAGATTTATTTCGATCTTTAAGTTTCATTAGCATTTTAATGATTTGAGTAAACAAATCATGAACATGTTTTTCTAAATTTACATAGAAGATTTTCAGTTTTTTTCAGTGATGAGAAATTATATTTCTCTCTATTTCTGGGGTATACATCTCACTGCTTCATAAGCATAATTACTTCTGGTTTTTTTTCAGTCATTTACCAGAATTTGTTATTTATATCAGCCATCCATCTTCTAATATATTCAAATTTCTTCATTTTCATTTAGTATAACCTCAATTTCTATTTTCTGTTATTTTCTTTGGCTTGAATTTCTAGCATTGTTTTTCTTAACAGCAATGAGATGCCCTGTATTATTCCTTAACTCTATCAGACATGTTAATTAAGGTGTTTTGTATATGTTTATCGAGTTGAAAAGGTACTGCTTATTTCTGGTTTTCTCCATTTTTATCTGTAATCAATGTTGAGCTTTATCAAATGTTATGTCTGAATTGAATTGATTAATTTGATCATGTACTTTTCATTTTTAGCCTGTGAAATACTGAGCCTGACTTGCAACCTGGGAATATATCCCACTTAACCACTGTGTACAATTTTAGATATTTCTGTGTTATATTTCCTAATATTTCAACAGTTTTTCTTTTTAGCTGGTAATATAGGTAGCTCAATGATGGATTACTTGTCTAGCCTGCACAACACCCTGAATTCAATGCCAGAACCACATAAATCAACAGTGACACATGCCTGTAATCGCAGCACAGAAGAAGTAGGTTCTAGGGAACCAGAACTTGAGTGTTATTGTCTAGTACATAGCATGAACCTAGCCTGGGAATCACGACACCCTGTCCCCGCCCCCCGCCACCCAAATTCTTACTTTCTATGACACTCGGAAGTTGCTCTTTTCTAATTTGGTTTTAACTTTACCTAGATCTGCACTAAGACTAGCATCTAGTTTTATAAATTAAATTAAGAATTGTGTCTTTCTGCTTCCAGGAAGATCGTGTGTAAAGTTGGTGCTAATTTATCTTTAACACTTGTTAGAATTCTTCAGTGAATCCATCTGGGCATGGAGACTTCTATTCTGGGAGATTTAATTTTATATCCAATGTCCTTAATAGGTGTAACAATATTCAAATCATCTATTTTATATTGGAAGCTTTTTTCTTATTCCTTTCTTTCTTTCTTTCTTTCTTTCTTTCTTTCTTTCTTTCTTTCTTTNNNTTCTTTCTTTCTTTCTTTCTTTCTTTCTTTCTTCCCTTCTTTCTTTCTTTCTTTTTCTTTCGACTTTGTCCATTTCATCCAGTTTTGCAAATTAATGCAGATGGAGATCTCAGAATGGTTTTTATTTCCTCTGTGCCATGTAGAATTAGGAGTAAAAGCCTTTGTTATTTAAAATGTATGCAATTTGTGGTATTTTTCTTTCTTTATCAGGCTTTGAAGAGCTGAACAATTTTGGCAATTTTCCCAAATACTTCTCTTTAGTCTGCTGATTTTTCCATAATGATATGTCTTTGAATATGAATTTTAGTCTTAATTATATTTTTTTCTTTTCCATGTGTTAATTTTATTTATTATTAAGTATGAGCTGGATTAATATAAATAGCTTATGTCCCCTTTTTTTCTAATGTTTGAATTTAAGTTTCCTCTCAACAGTGCCATGTAATTGGCACATTTTTGTATATTGTATTTTTATATTCATTCAGTTGAATGTTATTTGCTTGTTATCTATTTATTAATTATCCCTTGTAGAGAAGGTCTAATAAGTTTGAATATCAGTAGTAACAACATAAAACAGAAAAAAAATATAAACCTATCAGTAAATTCAATTACACTTAGCTGACATCTATAGTTCATTGCTCACAATAGTAGAAATCACAGTGTATTAAATTTCCCAATAACATATATCGAACTTGTGCTCGAGTCAATAAGGTAATAGTGTTTCTACCAGGTTTTAGCTGAAGAGGAATGGCGGAACCATCCATGACATAATGTTTTCAACTAAAGAAAAGGGACAAAAAGAGAAAGCCAGCTAAGCAACAGTATTCTTTAATCATACTTCTTGACAGTGAGCACCGTGTGACCAGTTGCCTTATACTCCCGCTCCAGAACTTCCTTTCCATGATGGGCTATCCCCTAGAACTGTGAGCCTAATAAACACTTCATCCCATAAGACTGTGTTTTGTTTTGCTTTTTTTTTTTTTAGCTAATTGGTCATAGTGATAATAACAAAAAAAAAACAACACAGTGACATCTATTCATGTGTGCACAAAATCTTTGCTATTGAGATGTACCCAGCTACATTCATACATTGAATATAATGACATCATCTAAATAACAATAAAATGGTCTCTTCAAGAATAATTGTTTTCCTCTATAACAGCCTGATATTAAAAAAAAAACACACAGGACTTTGAGTAATCAAAACACAAACATGTCTGTTGCTCTAGATCATGGAAGAATGGATGTTTTTCTTTCCAGATACAGAATAGAAACAGTAGTTGTGAAAATATGGTCTTTTGAATTATTAGCATATTTGTAAGAAGTGAATAGCTGATGATCATGACCAAATCAATGATCTGTATAAAATGCTGCCACGTCTTTCCACCTCCTTAAACATATATATACACATATACATTCACACATGCATACACACAGACACACAGACACACACACACACACACACACACACACACACACTACAAAGAGTAACAGGATCTCTAGATTCAAGTAGAAGAAAATAAGATCTAATAGTAAATTCCTGTTAAGAATTTCGGAGAGGGATGGTGTCTTGCTTTAACATTCTGGCTACTTTCTGTAATTTATAAATTTTTTATTGAGAGAAGGGAAATATATGTTGCTCAAATGATAACAAGTTAAAATTTTTGACATCATGTTATAAGCTATCATTTTATCCACACATAAATTCTCCCAAATGAAATTTTGTAAAAAAATAAAAATTTAATTTTGCAAGAATCTTCATTCTGTGGCAAAAATCCTATGCTCCATAATATTTTGCAAAGGAAAGCAGTGTCTGTATTTGTTGACTAGTTAAGATGTTTAACTAGTGTACTTACATTTATATAACTAACTATTTTAGATATGCTTGGTTAAGAGTGGACAGAATTTGATGGAATCTTTGCATGTACTTTGGTTCTTCTGTAGATTGAAATTAGCATAATGTTTAAAACCTTCTATATAGAGTCAAATTTTTGAAACATTATCGTTGGATTACCAGTCTTTTACTTTGTGTTGCACCCAGAGACCATTTACTATATTTTAAAATTTCTTTCCTCTTCAAATTTATATTTTATATTAATATTAAATATTTGATATTTAATAGCAAAACATCTATTTTTTATTTGAAGACTCAAGCCTGATCTTGTGATGATGAATGTGTAGCCATTACCCAGGTTCCTGTGAGGTAAACTTTAAAATCCATTATTTTCTAATGTCTCCAGCTGGACAGACATTCCATAATAAAAAAATTGAAAAAGATGCGTGAATTATTTGATTAAATGGGCAACATACTAGCAATGGGTGCTAAGTGTCTCTCTGGCATCAGATAAGGGGACAGTTTATGTTTTAAGACAAGTTTGATATGGTGAAAGAGACATGTGAAAAGTCAATCAATAATTAAACTTAACAAAAATGATAGCTATGCTGTCAATATGGGCCCAAAAAGAAAATTGATACTTGCTAATCAGTTAGTATAGTTTGTTTTAATCCATTGAACTTCTACAACAAAATGTCATACAGTGTGTAGCTTATAAATTCCTTTTATTTATCTGTGGGTAGCAGTTCTAGGTCTAATTGTTGATTGATCTGGTATCTGCTGGAGACCCTTTCTCATATATGTATAACGCTACTGATATTCCCTCAAGTAATGCAAAGAAGCAAAGGAGAGCAAATGTCTCTTTTACCTGGGAACAGAGCCCTTGCACAAGGACTCCACTGCCATATCTTTTTACCTGCCAAAGTCTCAACTTCCAGCCTTCCCATATCAAGAGTTAGCTTGTCTATGTTTGCATTTTGGAAGGAACTGGACATTCAGAGCAGTATGGCAGGGTCAGTACCATTTAAATTGCTTGTTCTTCTTTCCTCAGAGATAGTGTACATATGTATCTCATCTTTAATGTACATTTTGCCCATCTTTACTAACAACAAAATACTGCCTATGACAAATGAAGCTACACAAAGCTTCATTAAGTCTCTGAAAAGCACATTCTGTAATTAGTAAAATGAACAAAAGTTTGCAAAAAGCAAACTGAAAGATAAATCTATAACTTGAAGCATTCTTCTTGTAACAGGAAAAGATGAATTATAACTGTATACGAAATTGTGTCATGAGGGAGTTTAGAAGTAAGGCCAAATGGATACAATATAATTATTAGAACTGTAGACATTTTAGTGATTAAACAATCATAGAAAGTAACATAAAACAGATACAATAATTGTGGCTCTTAGTCTTTGCAATGAAAATAGGATATTTTAAATGTGTACTGAAGAAAACAAGGGTGCTGATAATGTTTCATATTCATTAGAGAACACTGAAAATTTTAACATAACACAGAATGTTCGTACCATCTCTATACAGAGTAGCCAGGCTAGACAAGCATTGCATCACAGAGCAACACTCATGCTGTCAACAGTCTATTCAGTTGTAAGGATGGTAGCTTCAAATCTCTAAACATTAGGTTTTTGTTTTATTTTCTTTTTTATGTCTAAAATACACTAACATAGTCAAAAAATTTGGTAACTGGATGAAGAGTAGAATTTAGAAAGGATTTTCTGAACACAGGAAACTAAACTGGATTATTGAAGTAATTCTGATGACTGGAAGAACTTTTCTGCTCTAATACATGATTAGTAGTCAAGGACAAGAAAATGAAGACTGGTCCTGTGGTGTCCTACGAGAATATGAGAAAATCATCATCAAAATATAGGTGCTTGTGTACAGCACCTTTCAAGTCCAATGTGTTTCTACAATGAATTAAATAAGTTTAATATTATTAATAATTTAAAAGTGGGAGGGGAAGTGGCACAACTTCTGCTTCCATGAGGCTGATGGATCTATTCAAATAAATGCAGTTTAGAAATATTTGATAATTATTTCAAGTTATATGAAAGAAATAGAATACTAACATGATGAAATGCTTTGCAAAAGTCAAGAAATCACTGATATTTTATTAAACATGGCCCAATAAAATTCCACTTAAATATATAGTAGCTATCAGGGTTAGTAATAAAATTTAATTATTTTTGTAATATATGTTGATTTCTTCAATATCGATTTTGTTTTATTTATATTAGGCCTTTGAAATTACACATTAGTTATACTGGCTCCTATTTAAATTGACATATTTATACCTAGTCTTATGGTTACATAATTGGTTTTATTTTTATTACACTACATTCTTGTTGAAATTCTTTTCTTTACCACTGACTTTAATTTATCATGTATTACCCACCCCATGGACTTAAATTAGTTCTTGCAATATAAACAAATAGAGAAGCACACACAAGAAAAAGTGAAGAGTTATATATATTTTCTTTCCTGTGCAGTCCTTTGTCAGGTTCAGAGCCAGGTCACATTAAGTATTTTGGAAAGAATTCCTGAAGTTTGTCTAGTAACAAAAATCTTAAAATCAATGGTTTTTGAGGAAACCAAGACTAAGGCTGTGAACCCAGACCCTATGACTCCCTTCTGTAAGAAAAGCTGAGAAGTATCACACTCATCACCAGTGAGGACTTGAATTAGATGTGTTTTAGGGAGATGTGTTATATATATACAGGATGAATTCTTTGAGTAAAACTCAAAATGAAAGCCAGGGACAGCATCATGATAACATTCTCAGATATACACTAAGCATTTGGGTGCTAAAAACCAGCTCTTTATGAACTTTGCCACATGTCCTTTGTTAGATTTTTTTAAATGAATTTTTCCAAGTACTTTTGTGTGTGTGTGTGTGTGTGTGTGTGTGTGTGTGTACAGGAGTGCATGATTGCATGTATGCACATGGAGGCCAAAAGTCAATATTAAGTATCATCTTGTTTGTGATCCACCTTATTTTGCTGAGACATAGTCTCACACTGAACATGGGACCCATTAGTTCAGATAGGATGGCTGCCCAGTAAATTATAGATGTATACCACCATTGCTTTGTGGGTTCTAGGGATCTGAACTCTTGTTCTCATGAATAGCGGACATTTAATCAACTGCTGCATTTACTGAGCCCCTAAGTGGTTTTTATCTATCGAAGAATGAAGATGTTGAATATAACAAGATCGTTTTTTTTTCTTTGAAACCAAAAGGTAGAGTCTGAGTGTGATGACCATCCATGAGGAGAAAAGTTAGTATAAACTTTAATCACCTCATTTGAGATCATGAGAGATATTATCAATGTGCTGTAATAATTGATGAAATTTTTCCAAGTCAGAATCAAGGTAAGGAGAGTCTGTGAGGAAGACGATAAAAGCCAGATGTGGCATTCCTTAATAGAGTTCTTAACCGTTACCTTCCTTGGCACTTTCCTGTTTTAAAGTGTGAAATTAAAAGGTGATAACGATTGGAGTAGCTTCTTTGAATTTCTCATGAGCTTTAACCTCTTAAATAACTCTAATCTTTTTTTTTTTCCTACTTATCTCCCGAACTTCATTTTCTTCCTAGCTGTGGGTATTCCACAAGGTTCTGAGCTCTACTCCTGAGTCTAATGTTATCAGCTTTTCTGAAAAACACACCAGAGGATTACTTCCTCCATGCCTCTTATTAAGAATACATTGCACAAAAACTCTGGCAAATCTCTACCACATCATATCATATTATTTTTACCAAAATTCTAATGTAGGAAATTTTCTATTACAGAAGAAGAATACATAAAATTAAATACTAAAGAAAAGTTGAAACAGTATGAAAGTATCAGTTATGTGTTCAAATCCATATTTATCTGGCTGAAAGTCTGTGCTCCTCTGATTTGCACTCTTTATTGTTATGTTTCTCAAAATAAAATCATATTTGTCAGGGACCGAAGGCCCCAACATAGAAAACTATTTTCCCTAACCAGACCAGTACGGAACACGAGAAATAACCAGACACAGCTTACACCATCATCAYGGAAGGGCATCTCAGGCTTCTCATCATCCTGAAGATCTGCCCGTGTTTATTCTCAAACATCTCTTAATCCCCCAGGTAACCCAAGGTGGATACCTCATTAATATTCTCTTTCCGGAGAACGTGGGGCTTGGGAAGCACCTGCAACTTAGTCATCAGCTTCAGCGAACACTTCTCCCCAGGCGATGTACAATTTTTTTTTGCTTTTCTTCTTTTTTATAATTTATTTAAATATTAATAATTTCCTCCCCCTCCCCCATTCCCCTTCCCATCCTATAGCGATCTACATTTTTAACAAAAGAGAAAGGAGCAGCACATCCTGGCTATTGTTGAGGCAGTGACAGCCTGTCTTCAGGTCTACCTGACCACCTCAGGCAGGTCCTATGGCTTCAGAGCCTGGCTGCCACGCCATATAGAAACATGGGCCTACACATACTACAGAATGCTTTGTGATAGAATTGTTTGTGTGAATGAACTTGCCATCATATAGGAGACACACCTCTGGGTGTGTTTGGGGTGTGTTTTCAGAGCTGTTTCACTGAGACAGGAAAAACCACCTACTGTGTGGGTAACACTGTAACATTGTCAGTGTGGGGTTACAGATGGAATAATACAAGATAAAAGGAGAATGGCAGATAAGGACCAGCATCCATTCCTCTTTTCTCCTAACTGCAGATGCAATGAGATCATATATCTCACGCTACTGCCCATGCCTTCCCCACCATGATGGACTGTATTCCTTTAGACCATGATTCAAAGTCTATTCCGTAAGTTGTTTTTGTCAGATTATTTTTCCATAGTGTTGAAAAAAGTAGCTAATATGCTCCAAGTAATATAAGATTCATAAATCTATAGAATTATATACATGTCTTCATAGTTCTCTAAACTCCTTTTTAGTGCACCAAATATAAATTTATTTATATGGGCAATTATTTGTCTAATGGTTGTCAATAACTAGAATGTCCATTTCATGAGGATAATATCTTTGACCACTTCTTTCTATCTTTGCCTACCAAAAGTCAAGGTAACATTTTAGCGTGTATATTTTAACGAATCAAGATGCATTTGAGGAAACAATAGAAATAAGCAAAACAGTTGCTCTTTATTTGTTTAGTTTAATGGAATTGGTTTTGGATTATTTGTCATGTTAATCATACTGTTTCATTTATTTACCATTCTCTTTTTATTATTCTTAATATCAATTATGTTTATCATATATATATATATACACACTTTATATATATGTAAGTGTATCTTTATAGATACACATGCATATGTATATATCACATGGTTTATTTCTCCTAAATGTGCCTTCAGGATCTTTACAGGGAGGGATAAACTCCAGTCCCCAACTTCTAAGACCCAAACTGATGTGTGTGAAAGTTTTCTAGAGATGGAATGTATAAGATTTAGAACTATATGGGAAAAGAAACACAGTAAATAGCAAAAAAGGAAACATGAGTTAGAAGCTAGTAACTTGTTGTGAAACGAACACATTAATACAAAAGAACAAAGCTACACTGTTTGATTTGACCTTCAGAAGTGAAAACAAAAGGACTTGTTCCAGTCATCTGATAAGTTGGTTACATCATCAAAGCTCACTGTGGCAATTACTTTTTTACTCTTGTACTCAATCTGTCTTTTAGGCGTCAGCTGTAATAGAAACTGACAGCAACCAGAGGAAAGGGTGAAGTCAAAATTTCAAAGGCACTTGTGAATTATAAATAAAGTATAACACCATATATTGAATTGTCACTCCAAATCCCTCACTCAGTGATGATAAGGAGGCTTGAACCTGCTTTAAAGTTTAATATGACATCACTCCGTAAAGTAAAGTAAACTTGCTTCATAAGTGATTCACACATCCTCATTCGTAAACTTTCCTTAGCAATTTTCACAAATATTTGTTCCTCTTACCTTCACCTGATACAAATACTTTTTCACAGATATAAGAAATGAATTTTCAACTGTCATCTTAATGGAATGACTGTCATTCATTTGGGTTGTGATATATTTATCATGAAATATATAACTTATTATTATAAATTTGACTGTTTTATTGTGTACTTAAATTTATGCATATGTGTGTGCATTGTTCCTGTGCCTGTGTGTAAGTTAGTGTGTGTGTGTGTGTGTGTATGTGTTTGTAAGTGTGTGACTTTATCTTTCATGAAGAATTCTCCTGGTCAGAGTAATAAATTTAAAGTTTATGTGAAGGTAACCTTGAGAATTTTCACTAGCACTCCTTATGCACAGACAAATTAGTTCATTTTTCCTGCTTAAGGGAGCAAAATTTTTTATTTTATTTTAATGCATTTCTAGATTAAATAACGTGAATGCATTCTGACTGGAGTAATTTCTATCAAAGTATCAGAATAACAATATTAGCCAATAAAATTGTCTGCTTATTCATAGAATTTTATGTCTCTTCTATGCTTGTCTTTTCATCACTCACCTGTGAAAATGAATTACCTAGGACTTCACTATCTACTTTGGTCTTTTAAATATAGTAATCTGTTGTACAATAGCCAAAGGAGAAAGCTGCTGTAACTTACAAAGGCCCATCTTCGAATCCCAATTCTACCTGTATTAACACTAAGTGATGGAAGAATTTCTTGCTCTGAGAAGATGCATGTTGTCTATTAATGTGTAAAAAATGAGTATTCTTTAATTCACCTTTTGTTTCTCATCATTTCTTGACACTACATGTTTCTATGGGATCTAGAAGAACAGGAAACTCTGCTGTATCACATTCTCTATGAATTATTATTTGCATAATATTAATGTCTTAGAACCATGATAAAATGATAGGGATGTTTCCCACTAGTCTTTAGGAGACTGTAAATACAATAAAACATGTTCATTTCTGCTATCATTACAGATTTCCACAATTTCTAAGTCTGTAATTAGTTTTAAATTATTTTAAGAAAATGTTTGATAGATATGATTTTGGAAGTATATGAGAAACATTTTCCTTACCTAATTTCTAAACATGCTTTTCAACTTTTTCTATGTAGTCCTTTACTGTTTCATATGCCTCAAGCCTATTGACCCACGTGTAAAAAGCACAGCATATCAGAAGCAAAGTTGCCAGTTCCAACTCTAGATATTAATGGTCTATAATGACATCTTGGTTTACAACTTCTGCAGGTCCTTGATGCGTGGTTGCTCTGTAGAATCATACTGCCATATTGGAAACTGATCTACCAAAGAACCCAGGTTAGACATTTTGGATAACATTTTGCCAGTGTTCATTTTAACAGACTATTAAGAACAACTCTTTCCAGAAATTACATGTATGTCCATAAAATTGGATACTCCCCAATGTTTTGATCCTAATTTAAGTCAAGATTGTCAATAAACTTCTGAGAACAGTAAATAGTGAACCCAATGCCCTGCACTAGATTTACTGTACCACAAAATGAACAATAAAAGGAATATTGTTTGTAGCTACTACATTTTTGGAATTTGTTACATGAAAATAGATAATGAATATGTTTTCCCATTAGCACAAAATGTGATTATCAACACACGGGCTGGGGCTAAGAGCCAAATTTTTAGGGAAGGAAGAGAGTCAGAATATTTATTCTAACTAATGATTGCAATGGAAAAGGTTAGGTTCCTCTTCTCCAAGAAAATTCAAATCTCAAAATTCAAAAAGAAAGAAAGAAAAAGAAAACTAAATCTTAAAAAGAAAAGATGTTCCAGCATTATCAAATTTGAAGATAATACATTTTGAAGTGCTCCTCACCTGTATTTCAAAAGGTTTTAGACATCTCACTGTGTACATGCCTATACTCTCAGGGTGACAATCCTATTTAACTGTTGACTTGACATGACTTAGAATCAGCTGTTAAGAGGGACTATCAAAGGGTCTGCCTAGATTGTTCAGATTCCCTTGCTTGTTATGGGAATTCACAACCTGAATGTGAGTAATACTGTTTCCGGTTCTAGGGCCATAAAATGTACAATATCAGAGAAAACTAACTGTATACTAGGCATGGATATACTTATAAATTTATGCATTTGACTATGGATGCAATCTACTTCAAACCCTGACTACTACTGCTTTCCCACAATGTTGAACTATAACTCAAAGTTGTACATTAAATAAGTTATTTTTAAGGCATCTTTTGTCTTGATGTTTCACCAACAAAAAGAAACTGGGACTGAGATAAGGAGTGAGGCAGACACATACAGGGAATAACTGAGAAATCTGGAACCCCACTTGACTTGGTCTATACACACATTATTCTCTGAAAATTACATTTGACTTCTAGTTAGTGTTATGGTTTTTGTCTCTTTAAGAGGCAAACCACGCCCACTCCCGGCAACCCTGCCCTCCTCCCCCACCATCTTGGATCTCTGTCTGTTCTTCCTCTTGGCTCTGGTGCATTTGTCTCTCTTGGGGCCCCTTCCTGTCCATCTTCTCTTCTTCTCTCTTCCCTTTCTCTCTCTCTCTCTCTCTCTCTCTCTCTC
>LOEQ01001187.1:267907-278851 GCA_001685075.1 Bramus lutescens
AGATAGATAGATAGATAGATAGATAGATAGATAGATAGATAGAGGGATGGATGAAAGGATGGATGGATAGATAAACAGATGTTCAGCATTCAAGGAGAAACAGATATGGGAATGCCTTCAGTCTTAGTGGTATATTATATCTAAAAATAACTAATTTATGTATTTAAAATTTCACATTATTTTGAAGACACAGATCCACAGAGTTTTCAAAAAATCTTAATAATATTTATTTCAGTGTGGTAATTGATGACTTTTTGAAATTCTCAATTATTTTATGATTTAGATTCTTCTTTTGAATACTTTTCTTCATGGATCCAAATAACATGTCTAAATTGCCTCTATTATGAGACCTGAGACAAAAAATCTAAGGAGAACATATTACCTTCAGTGATCAACACAGTGGCAGTTCAAACATGGAGGCAGACCTGAAAGAGAGACAAATCACTATTAGAAACATGATCATTGTTATTTTAAAATTAAAATTAAAAAAAATTAGTCTGATGGAGTTGAAGTCTTTGGAGAGGAGATTGGCTGGCAAGGATACACACACACACACACACACACACACACACACACAGAGTCACACAGTTCCTCTCCCTGTCATCACAGAGAAGAGAATGTTTTATAATCTAGGAAGTCTTTGGATGTCTTTGACAGACTCTAGTACCAGCGCCCGGAAGTGGGAGAGTTAACTTTCTGTTGTTTATAAGCCTTGGTATTCTATTATAGTAGCTTCAAAAGGTAAAACCAGAAAATAAGAATTAAGGACACAAGATATAGGACTAGAGGATTGATGTTAAGAGTGCAAAGAAAGAGAGAACTGCCAAGTATTAACCTACTTCCTTCAAGCAAAAGTTGCAAAATGAAATAAGAATGAACATTTAGAGAAAGTAAAGGCTGTCATCATGAGAAATGAACACTTATCCTTTGCCAGACATGGGGATAAGAATCTAAAATGAGTTATTTAATTAATTTCACTATTCAGTGAAAAATTCTTATATTATCCTTTTGTGTTTCTTTTTTCCTATGGAGGAAGAATAACGATTTGAGTAACAAACTTGACCAAATAGTAAAATTTAAAAGATTGGAATTTATGTTTTTCAATTCAAAGGATTGCTTTCAGAAAAATCAATCTGATAGAAAATGATACTTACTAAAATGGGTGATATGTTTTAAAAGCTTGCTTGGTTCTAGCATTGAAATTTAAAATTTGTATCCATTGCAGCAAGTAGATTTAAACACAATGATTTTTCTAAAGGCTTAATGTAGATAATTAACTGGCTAATTTTAAAATGGAGGTGAATATTGAATTGTGTTTTTTCAGGCGAATGGTAGCATCACCTGGAAGCTTCATAAAAGCTTTGAGATGACAGCAAACCTGCTGGTAAACAAAAGCATTTTACTTTATTACCCATGAGTCTCAGAGATCATATAAGCAACTGTGCGTGTTTCCTTTTGGTACTATTAATAATAGGGGCGTTCCTTCTCAGTCTTTTTCAAAAGACCGTTATTAAGATCAGCAGTTCTCAAAGCAACAACTTGATAGAGGCAAGAGTCAGAGATGAACCAAACATTTTACATATAAGTATACAATATTTAAATCACAGAATAACTGGATTTATGTTCAAGAAAATACTTGAACTTTAATGTACTATATAAACGTAACATGACTTGTGCATTATTTTACACAGGATAGGTGTTATTAGGAATCTAAAGAATAATGTTAAAGAGAAGAGATATCCAATTATTCATTCTGATATTTTCTAATATGCTATAATTGTGGCATCATGAGAGATTCCTATTAGTGTCTGAGGTTATTTGATGTTGACCTAACCACAGCTAGAGTCTTGTATCTCTATTCATTAATAGCTGATTCACTAATCTGAACCCTGTCCAACTTATCCCATCTGTAGCTCCATGGGAGAAATTTGAACAATGACAGCAGAGCTTGAAGCACAGGAAGTTTTTTATTAAGAATGATGGACTTCCATGTTACTTTTTCATCTTTGTGGGGTGGCAATGATGCCGGCAGGTTCATCACACTAGACAGACTTTAGTTTAAGTTTGCATGAGCTAGAAGATTCAAGTGTTGTGATGGTTTGGGATTAAATGAATATCTATATTATGTCTATTTTATAACATCCTTATACCCATGGTATAGTTTGTTCAAAATAGAAATTTTTGAAGTACTGATTGCTACTAAATAACATTTCTGATACAGATACTATACGCCTTACACTGAAAAAATGCAGGTTTTATTACATATACATTTGAACCTCAATGTAATCGACAGAACTCTTTGAAATATGACTTCAATTTACCTTTTGAGCACTGCCACCCATTGTTTCCAGAAAACAAGGCTTTTAAATCATACTCTTTGCCAGGTCTTAGGGTTCCATTAGGTTGCATAAATTATCAACTTAGCCAGAATTTCAAATCAGCCTTTTAATACCAACAATGCTACTCCTCAGTTAATTTGACTGGCGTCAAATTCTAATGCAAAACAAAGGCTCTTTGTATTCATGAATGCCAATTGCATGCCAGGCTCATTTATGAACTCAAATACATCTCTGCTCATTACATTTGTATACTATAACCAAAAATCCTATTTTCCCCATTCAATATATATTCTCATAGGTAAGATATTTTTCCATAGTCAAATGATTAGTGAAAAGGCAATGAAGAAATGAATCCATGTTAATTAGATTTCAAAGTCCATTTCATTCTATTAAGCCAGATTGCCTTAGTTATTTTTATAGCAAAACAAATATTCAAAGTAGTTTTAAATTAGTTTGGAACTTATCTGAAAGCTTGTATATACTTACTGTTGCCAAAGACTTTCCAACTTTATGTAAAAAGGATGCAATAATACATATAAATGATCTTGCACTCAATAAGAACTGGTTCCTCCCCCACTCTTCCTCTAGCATCTGTGATATAGTTGAAGATGGATGTTTGGAAGGTCGCATGACAGATGGGGGCCAACATGTCTAGTTGCAGATTAAGAATTTAAAATTGGAGATTAAAATCAAGTATCCTAACAGGAAGGATTGGAAATCTTAATGTCTGGGTGATGCCCTGATTCTCATCAAGATTCCTTCTGAAAAAAGAAATAACCGTCTTTTAATTTTAATTAGCACCTTTTGGGGCTAGAAATACCACTGTACCATTCATCTAGATGATGAGAGGAAGATGCTTTTCATGGTAATAATGAGATGATTTCTTGGCCATCAACATGGCCTCCTAGAGCCATCTGTTCACTGAGTCGGTGAGCAATAAGGGATTTATGAACTACTCCCAAATAACTCTGTGTGCGACGGGGAAGGGCGAATACAGCTGCTGCTTATTTTCATCAAACATCTTGATCTGTTCTTCAAACATTGCAAATTTGATGAAATCCAAACAGTTTGTCAAACACTTTCTTCTCTAATTGGGAAAATGATCTGAATGTTAAGAGCAATTGCAAAAGATGGTTTTGAATCATTCCTATTTACATAAAGTCAGCCATGTTGTAGATCTTATCGATGCCCAGATTCCCAGGGTCTACCACAACAAACAAGCAGGCAAGAAGATATACAAAGTCTCGCACTAAGGCAAATGCAAGCGCATCTTTCCTTCTTTCTAATATGTCTCAAAATTTAGAAAAGCATAGGATTCATCGCTTTAATGAGCATGCCACTGAATGAACACCAACATGATTGCTAATAATTATCATTAATTTTTTTATTTAGCATTTTAAAAATTCTCTAAGTACTTTCTCAAATTTTACCTCTGTTTACAAGGGCTAAAAGGATGAAGTTGAAAGTTATCTTAAGATCACAAGTTTAACTCTGTAACTAGAAAGAGAAAGGTCAACTCCACTGAGGTATATTCAAATATATTAAAGTGTATCCTTTTTGAAAGTATTAAGGGTTCTGTGAATTTTACAAACATTATGTTGTAAATATAGTAAAATTATGATATTTCTATTACTATGAAATCACTGCCATATCCTTTCCAAATTTGTCCCGTGCATCACTGGCCATGGTAACCTTTGGCACTTTATACTTTAGATTAATTTAGTATTAGTTGTCTGCAGTGTTACTTATTTGTAATCTCAGCACTTAGTAAAAGCAGGAGAGTCAACATTCAAAAACCATCCTCATCTATAAAATGATGATAAGGCTAGCCCTGTGATATTATACCTTTTGTCAGGAACAAACAGAGCAGTAACTATTATGATTTGAATATTAACGTGTCATTGTAGGATTATATGTATGAACACTTCCTTCTTAGCTGCTAAAGTAACCAACTTATAATAAGTTATATATTTTTTCAATGCAGCAAAATCATATTTTTTTCTAAATTGTTAATATTTTGCTTTGTACCTTCCACTCTTCTATTTATTTTCACGTTTGGCATATGTTCCCTAAGGGAATTATTTGCATTGATTGCTTTTGACATAACAGTAAGGATTAGAGAATTTCTCTTTTCACAGTCAGATGTGTTTTTCAAACTATTTTATGCATTAAGAATATTAAAACCATGTTGTAGTTAATTTCACTTAACCTTTGTGCTCTCATACATAATCTCCTTATTGCTATGTTCTGGAATCTATAACACACTGAGGTTTACACAATCATTAGTTGTTGAAAACAAACAACAAACAAGCAAACAAAGAACAAAATAAAATGATTAAAGACATGGCTCAGTGGTTAAGAGCACCAGCCTCTGTGAGTCCCATCATCCACAATGAGACTCAGAACAGAGACTGAAATTCTAGGGCATTGAGTGCCATCCACTGCCCCCGGAGGCCCCGAACAAATGTGATTCACAGACATACAAGCAGGCAGAACATTCACATGTAAAATTAAGGTAAATAACTCTTCAAAACATTTAAGTGAATTTTCATCTGCTATAAATGCAACGTGAGATAACACTCACAATAAAAACTGCCTTCTCTAAGCATTGCAACAAACCATTTCTTCAACTGAGGACCACTGTTAAAGACTTTGATTATTTTACCATGAAATAAATAAATAAGCATCTAATTATATGAATAAAAATAGAGTTCTAGGTCATATTTCAATTGTGCTCAGATTTACAACTATAGATAGATAGATAGATAGATAGATAGATAGATAGATAGATAGATAGATGTATAATGTTGATTATCCAGTTGACAAGGTCTAGAATCACCTGGTGTACCAGTGGAGGGGTATTTAATTGGGTAGGATAATTGAGGTGCGAAACAGGTTAAAAAGTTGGAGAGCATTGTTCCCTGGGCTTGAGTCCTGCATTGTACAAAAAAATTTTAAGAAAAGGAGAAAATATCATGGATATCCATTGCCCTTTCTTCCAGAATGTAGATGCAATGTGACCAGCAACTCCAGTTTCTTTAGTGCTGACTACATAGACTAACGTGAACTGTTGTGAACTGTGACCTTTCCTCGCATTGCTTTTTCAGAACATTTTATCACAGCAAGAGAACAGGTAAATAAGACAAATATCTTTATATACATATCAAATGAATTTTAATCTAAGTATATTTATACACAAAAGGCATCCTTTTTATCTAATACCAAAGATTAACCACAAAATATAATAATATGCAAACTTATTTTCTAATTCATAAAATATATAAAAGATTATGCATTAATATATTTATAATTAATAATTTTTAAAACATGAACATAATAAAATAAAAACACAAATCCATTTACTCTTGTTAACCATTTGTTCAATCACTGATTTACTTTACAACTCTGTTTTCTTAGAAATAATATTGAATTATTTGAATTTCTTATGTATCTCCATATCACATAGCCTGTAATGTCAAAGTATAACAGATCAATCCCCTACATCCCAAAATAAAAAAAGAAATAATAATAGTTCTGCTGCAGCTAATACATCAGAGTAAAATACAGTTCCCATCTAATCCATTATAAAAGAAACCTGAGTTATGAATAGAAGATAATGAGGTGTACTCCCATCAAAATGGGAGTATCAGAGGAGATCAATTTAATGTAATGAGCACCAACCTCACATAATACAAATGGAGACCAAGAGAGACATCTGGATTTCTATCAAATCCAGCAGCACCTGGGCACTCCAATCCTGTTCGCTGGGGTGGGGTTAGAAGAAGCTATATAATAAGTCAGAGATTTTGAACATTGGCCAGAGACAATAATGCCACCTATCACCTTCTGCTCTCTGGAGAACGAATATGTCAGTAATGAGTAAATCCTAACAAAGAAGCCATGGGCAAATGCATGGAGTCTGATAATGCAACACCTCTCCAGGATCATCCGGAGCACCTCTGGATGTCTTTGGCACATGCTTTGTGGGGATGTGTCAATGAGTAATTAAAAATACACCTGGGAAAATGAAAGACTCGGGATAGAGTTAAGAGGTATAGGGTTTGTACTGATGTAGAAGACAACCGCAAATGAATAAATAAATGAATAAACACATCTCTTCAGAGAAGTGAAAACTTCACCAAAAGTAAAGAGTGGATATAAATTAAATGAAACTTCTGAAAGCAGAAAACAATGAATGAAAGAAAAGCACAGAGTATGAGATTTGGGGACAATAATGATGTAATATATTTTTCTATAGAATAATTGGATAATTGCAAACAGAAAGTATGAAGAAGAAAAATATTATAAATAGTGAATGCCGAGTTGGTCACCATTAAGCATTTGTGTGAAAAGCCTGACTAGTGTACCCACACACACAAATGAATAAGAGAATATAATTTTTAAAACAGAAATTCATTATAAATAATAAATTTTAGATAAACTATTTCTAAATATTATAATTTATAACTAATAAAATTTATAAATAATTACAAATTATAGACAATTATAAATATAAAATATAAATAATACAGACTTAAGGAGAGAAAGACACAAGTCACCTGAAGTACAAAATTTTATTAGCAGTTCTGCTGTCCGGATGTATAGAAGACAAAAGTGATGGACAAACAACACAGGAAATGGAAGAGAAAGTTATAGAAAATTCTAAATGCACCAAAATTCCCCCTCCCACTGAGTTCCTCAGATCATATTTGATGTATGAGACAATAACTTTAAAAGGGTTAGAAGTGGTGCTTAATATATATGCAAGAAACAGATAATACAATGGAAATTGAAGAAAATAAACACATCTGTTGATATGAGACACTAAAAGAGGTAAAAAGTTAACTGACATGGACCTGACAAGGTGATGTTTATATATATTAATGACTTATGGATTCACAAAAAATGTATACCAAGAAATTACCGCATATATTAGAGAAAGAGATACGCTTTTAAAGATATTGAAATTGTCTGTGGAGAGTCAGAAAAAGGCAAGAGCAGATACATAAATGAAAAGGACAAACAAAAGCAAAATAAGGCAGACTTAAGTCATAAAATACCAATATTGAAATTAATTAATTGCTATAGGGTCTATGATCTAGTCAGCCATAGAGTTTTTTTTTTCTTACCTAGTTAATAGTAACATGCTAGGGATCCATCTTGTGGATTAGACATTAAATCTCATCATAAAGTTGTTGTTTACTCATATGATATCTGTACCAGTATTGCACCAATGGACATATCTTATTATACTAGTCTCTCTCTTAGCTTATAGGATTTCCAGCTGAAGAATAATATTGAGAACTTTTCTCTTCAGTAGTGCATAATACAGAACACTCAAGCACTATGAAAGATGTGCCAAAGGGATGAAGCTTCCTGGCTGTTGCCAGCCTAATTACTCCGTTTACTATGACTGAAGCTTATAATGTCCTTCCCCAGTGGGTTTTACCACCAAGCCCTGGAAAGCAAACAAGAGCAACGGCAGTGTTCCGTAATGTTTGGGAGCAGTGTCCCTGGTATCTCACTGATGAGCAGCTTGGAAAGAAACCTATACCTAGAACAGGCCTATCTATTTGATAACCTGTGGTGTATGTGGAAGGGACTGTCTCTCATTATAGGGAAACTTTATTTAAGCAATACACACACACACACACACACACACACACACACAGAGACACGAAAACTTGCAGAGTAGTAGCTTTCCATGTAGCATTTGGCGTTTTCAGTGGTATTCAGTGACCTTTACCCTTCCCCAAATTCCTTCTACCCTGTTCTCCCATCCTCTCTCCATTGTCTGAAACTCTTCATCTAGGGGAAGGGCATTGGTCAGTTTCCCCTTTTACACTGCCATATCAATTGTTATTGTTCTACATTTTTTAATTGGTCATATTTTTGAGATCTCATGGGTACATCTATTATATAGAGAACACAATATCTTAGACAACATGTATTGATCTTGAGGTTTTTACAAGCTTTCCTTGGAGTTTTCTACAATCTTCCCATGAGAAGCTGAGCACCTCAGGGTGCAGGCACTTTGGTCTGTTGTGGTTTTCTGCAATAGTCTCTGTCTGGCAAAAGAAAAATAAATACAAGGAATGATAGCTTCAGAAATTGTAAGTATAAAGGAATTTAAAACAGAGTTAGGTATTATGCTGGGTTAGCTATGTGGCAGTAGTGAGTTCTCCTCTAGGTTCCATGACCTCTCAAGACACAGTTAGCTAGGTTTACATTACTAGGCATTGTAGGCAGAGTTTTCTTTCCTGCCAACCAGTTTCCAAACAACCAGATGGAAATTTAATATTAATTATAAATGCTCAGGCAATAGTTCAAGCTTGTTACTAGATAACTTAAACTAACCCCTTTATATCAATCTACTTTCTTTCACAAGGTATTATGTCTGTTTCATTTTGCATCTCCTATTTCCTCTCCTTGTCTTGCTGGCAACTCTTCACACTCTGTCCTGACTCCTCCCAGTGTTCATAGTCTTCTGCCTAACCTGATTCTGTCTAGATTGGCCAGTAAGATTCTTTATTAAACCTATCACAGTGATAGGCTTATTAACACTACATGTTTTCACACATTATAAAAGAATATTACACAAGGCATGCTGTTCCCCTCTATCAGATTCAGAGATTCTGATCTTATGTTGAATTCCTTGACATCTAGAGTTGAGTTTTGAGCAGTGTGGGATAGGATCTAATTCTTCTTCATGTGACTGTTCAGTTTGCCTATCACCATTGTTGAAGATGTTATTTATTATCCAATGCGTGTTTTTTGGCATCTTGTTTAAAACTCAGGCGACTGTATGGGTTCAGGGTTACATCTCCACTATCAGTTCTATTACAATAATCAGTGTTTCTGCTTTTAATTTAATATAATAACATAATCTCCCTTAATTCTTCTATTTATTCCATAATAAGAGTTTCAAGTTTCCACAAAGAGAAAACTCACATAAGATATTTAGGGAAATGATCTAATGGTGAAGCTGTATATTAAGCTGGGGAGGGTGAACAGTGAAGATGATACCAACTCCATCTTTGAAGTTTTTACTTGGTTACAATTTTGAAAGGAAAATCTAGATTTGTATCTGGTAGCAAAAGGAGACAAGAAGAAGCATACACACGGCAGACCAGAGAATTTACTAACACACAGGAACCAAGAATAAAAGTACCTCAAATAATTTAATTAATTCAAGAAGATTGGTTATATATCAACATGTAAGGAGGTGATTTTACTTTTTATTTTAAAGAGAAAAATCCTAGTAGTGTTAAATTCTAATGTACGTTAAAAATAAAGGTATCTTAAAATTTGCTATAAACCAATGAAAATGTGTCTTAATTTTTGTCCACAGAGGTAAATTTTCTTTGTAGCTGGTGTCTTTATATACCTATTTTAATTATTTTTTTGGTTTGGTCTGTAACTTAATTCATTTTATGATTATGTCTAATGAGGACATAATCTTTCAATCCTTTGCAAGTCAATGTGTGATTTGTGGATCCGTACCAGCATGTGTCACTTAGGTACTTAGTGTAAGTCCGTAATCATAAGATGCTTTTTAGGCCTAAAAAGGCAAGTTATGTTTTCAAAAGACTTCTACATACTCTAAGAATGCTAAAGTTTGAATGTACTTTTCTAGTTGATTAAAATACTAACAGAAACTGTGTCCCCTTCAAGTTTTTCATACTTTATCAGTCATGGAATTCATCTATCTCTCTTTATTCAGAAGAACAGAAGTTCTAAACAGATGCCTAAATATTTGCAGGTTAATGAAAATTTATTCCCAGTACTCACATAAATTGGCAATAAATGTAATTTTTAATCTTACCTGGTATCTAAATTTAGGTTTTTCAAGTTAACTTTTTGTTTAAGTACCAGTGTTGCCTCACTACTGATAATGGAAATTAATTATGTTTTTTTTAAATAGTAGACATACCTTTTCCAATATTTTGTTCCTAGATGATTCAGCTTAATTCCTATGTTGTGCCCCACATTGAGTCTGATTCATTATTATCTCAAAACCACAAATAGTTATACATCATATCGGATGCAAGCCACCAAACAGCTTGACTTTTTATCACATTGGATGAACCCGTAGGACTTTTCTTTATCAGTGTGTAAAGTTATGAAATGATGAGAATTCTCCCTTGTCACAAACCACATTGCGAGCAAACAAATGTTTCTTTGGATTCCTTCTGAAAGTCACCTGAGATTGAGCTGAACGTTAATGCTTCTTGCCCTTATGACTTCCTGGATTCCTGGTCCTGTTTCCATGACTTCAGAAAAATGTAAAGAGCATTTGCTGGTCCAGTGGGGCATGTTCCTTCTGGCCTTGCTTTTTCAGAAAGTCTCTATTCTTCCTAAGGAGACTTCAGATGTATGCCTGATTGAAGCATTCATTTTACGGTTGGGGCAAGCTTTCTCAGAGCTGCAACTGGGACAGGTACTTCAAAGGATTACATTGTTGTACAAATGCTTCTATTCTTCCTGCTAGAGGCTCAGACACAGCACAGGCTGTCTTAACACAAGACAAATACATTTTCCAAGACTACTGTTTATCTTCTTTCTTTCTTTCTTTCTTTCTTTCTTTCTTTCTTTCTTTCTTTCT
>LOEQ01001187.1:286322-321200 GCA_001685075.1 Bramus lutescens
TCTGGCCTGCAGGCATACACACAGACAGAATACTTTA
Source organism: Bramus lutescens (assembly GCA_001685075.1). NCBI lineage: Eukaryota > Metazoa > Chordata > Mammalia > Rodentia > Cricetidae > Bramus > Bramus lutescens. The sequence goes on from LOEQ01001187.1 coordinate 286,360, forward strand.
TACATAATAAATAAATAAATATTAAAAATATTATCTTATACATGTAAACATATAGAATTTAAAATGCCTATCTTGCTAGGATGTTGTAAATAACTAGAATTCAAAAAGTTATTTCTGATTCAGGATATGACCAGCATTTTACAGGTCTGTGTCCTATTCCTGCACTTCAGTCCCAGGTTCTTTTCCTCTAGCCTGCTTGGAAAAACAGGCAGATGGTAAATCACTTATGAACAGTCACCATATCATGTAAAAGGGGATTTGGCCAAGCAGGTATGTGCAGCTTACACTTTTATCTCTGGTAGTTTTCCTTCTAGTAAAAGATTCACTGGAGAATGCAACTGTTCTCCGATGTGATACAATTGAATACAGGTTTAAAGCTCTATTAAAACCAAGTGTGCCCTTAGCATGACTTTAGTTTACAGGTTTTTTTCAAATCAACTTGCTCCAAACACTACAGCATATATAACTATGCTGTTCCTTAACATTCTACTGGATTGGTAGTAGTCACTTCTCTTGTTGCTATGACAAGTACACAGGCAGGGCTTATTTCGCTCACAGTCTGAACGAAAGAAAGCAATTCAGAATGGCCTGGAAGATGAGGCAGTGAGATCTTGAGCCAGCTTTTCACACTGAGCCTGCAGTCGGGTAGGAGAAAGGAGAATGCTGCTGCTCAGCTCCCTTTGCCCACCCTACATAGTTCAAGAGTCTCTCCCTTGGGATGGTGACAACCACGTTTCAGGTGGTTCATTCTTCAGTTAAGTTTCTCTGAAAGTACTATCTGAGGCTCGCATGTAAGTGTGTCTTCGAGGTGTTTGGTTAAGTTGAAAATGAAGATTAACCATCACAGATGAAAACATTCCAGCAGCACAGAGTAAGGAATTCCTTCTGTGTATAGATAATTAATTTTCAGGATGAGGTGCTCAGTCGGGGTTCCTGCAAATCTATCTATTGCAGGAAGATAAAAGACTGAAATTGGAGGCTTTAGGGATGATTGGTGAACACTCCCAAAGAAGATCTAAATATTGAGGTAATCTTGTCCAAAATGACTTCCTTGAGCCATCTCTTAACTTGAGACATAGTCTGATACAACCTCACATGGTGATGTCTGTCTTCTCTCTTTGTTTGTCAAACTTCCATGGTGCCACATATTATTCTTGAGGTCAGTGCAGAAAGTTTAAAAGTATGTAAATAAAATGATAGATTTAGGAGAAAGTGCACTATGATTTCTTCACCAAATAACATTAATAGAGCATTTGAATTGCAATCTTGACTTCCAAATTGATTGCAAGTGTGCAGTTGCATGTCGAAATGGTCAAAGAACCTTGTATTGGGTTCATTTAAAAAAAATGAAAGTTTTGAATTTACTACTCCAGTCAAAAAACCTGAGGAAGATTTTTTTGAGAGCTAGAGTGGTTGGCAGAGGTTAGTAAATTAGCATTTATTTCACACTAAGCACACCTTTTCTGATTCAATTCTCAGAGTAAAGCAAAGGGATAAGCATCATTAGCATTTGTTTTAAAATGATGCAAACTCATGCTCACTGAGGTTAAGAAACTTGATCCAAGTGACACAGCTGCTAGAGCATGGAGCAAGTTAAGATTCAAGATTCCAATTCCACTGAAAATGTAGCAAATGAATAATTTTGGATGCAGACTGATATTGTTTACTTATTCCGTAGCCTTGGCTTACTACGGTGTATCTCAAACTCTTTAAATATTAATCCACTTAGAAAGCCAAACATAGTGTGTTTTACTCAGCAGGCAATCAATAATTATGAGTTACAGTAATGTTTCTGAAAGTATTTGGATAGGATGCTACTTCATCATTCATTCTTCACTCACTGTACTGGGATTCGGAGCTTCGGTTTCAGAGATTTATAGACTTTAGGACAAAAAAAAACCTTTGTTTAGAGAAAAAGGAAGAGGTAGAGAAGGAAAGAAAGATGAAAGAGGAGGAAGAAGATAATTTTGAAATCAGAATATTTTAGCCTAATATATTTTATTCTAATGTAGATAACTAAATAAAGGAAAACTACAGGTTTTTTTTTCCTACTGACCTTTTATGAAATGAGAAGAGATTGTGGTGGGGTGTTAAACTTAGTATTTAGCTGAGTATTTTAGACCTATACCAGTAAAGGGCCCACAGTGGGGGAGAAATCAGTACATCACGCTAGAGTGATCATGTAAGCAATCTAAGTTACTCACATCTGGATGAGTGCAAAATTAAACAGCACAGACAAAAGATAAACGAGTACAGACCAAGTTCATATCTACAGCAGACAAGTGAGCACTGTATTTCTTTCCAAAGCAGTGTCTGCCATAAACAAAGCAAGCATGGAGTTTTCACTCAGAAGATTCATATATTTTCATATAGGAAAGCCCTTTGGGGTAGGCATATCTCTGAGAATGCTCATTTTGTTGACTGTGTGCAGGTAACAATTTAAGAAGGAGAAAGAGCAAATATGTTTCTGGGTATTGTGAATTCAAAGTTATGGGTGACATGTGTTAAAATGGTGCACAGGACTCCTGAACATGTTTAGTTCCTATCATAAAGGTGGCAAATATTCTATTTTTTCAAGATAAACAAATCCCCTTTGACTAGAATTGGTTTACCATTCAACGTACTGTACTCTTCATAACTGAGACTGATTTACTCTCTAAACCGCAGAATGTAAATGGTTAGCTTATCTTTAACAAACAACATAACCAGATAATTTAAATATAGCATTGGAGAGAAATGACCAGTAACTCTAAACTAATGACAATACTATTGGCACTAGAATATTTTTGAAAGTTGTGTAAAAGTAAACTGCAATTGTTTCTTTCTCCTTGAAGGCAAAATGCTTCTTAAGATGGCTTCATATTTTATCTGCTCCTGATAGATATCACTGTGAAATTTATAATTGTCATTGGGCACCAAAACTCAAAGTGATGTTTCCAAAACATAGCTATATCCAAGATTTAGACAAAGGACAGAGGGGACCAGAACAGGAAGGAACAACACACACACACACACACACACACACACACACACACACGGAGAGAGAGACAGAGACAGAGAGAGAGAGGGAGGGAGGGAGAGAGAGAGAGAGAGAGAGAGAGAGGAGCAAAAAGGTATGTAGAATTTCTTACAGCTTTGTGTGTTGATGAGATATCCAACTCAGTCACGTCCTGGAAAAAAAAAAAACAGATCATAAAATGTATTCTGTATCTGTCCATAGACAGGCATTAGAAATAAACCTACTGGCTCCTTGGAAAACCTCTAAGCTCTTTGCCCTTAATGAGACAAGAAAGACAACTGGAGTTTAATGCCCAGAGAATAAAAGGAAAACAAGAGTAATGGTAATAAAATAAATATTAAAATGTAATAGATTTAAAAATAAACCACATAAAGATGGAAAATACACAGAGTCTAGATTATGCAAACAATTGTATTTTTTTAATTTTTTGAGTGTGAACAAGCTAAGTACAGAGAGACATTTCATTGGATGGGCTGCTAAGCTAAACCAACATAGATTTTAAAGGTATAATGACTTCAAAATTTGAGTCTAAGGAAATGCTACTTTTGAATAGATGATCTATTTTTGTTTCCACAGAAAATGAGAACCTGTGTATTCTTTCCAGGCCAAAGTGGTTTTATGAAACAAGAACCCCTCCTCCCCAGAAAGACCTCTAGTTAAAGGTTTAGGGACAGTGCCAGATACATTCAAGAATAAAAACATATTGACTGCTAGGCAGTGGTGGCAAATGCCTTTAATCCCAGCACTTGTGATGCAAAGATCTCTCTGAGTTCAAGGCCAGGCTGGTATACAAGACCTAGTTCCAGGACAGTGAAGGCTGTTACATAGAAAATCCCCATCTTGAAGAGAAAAAAAGAAAAGAAAAGAAAAGAAAAGAAGGAAGGGAAGAAGGTAGGAAGGAAGGAAGGAAGGAAAAAATGAATAAAAAGTCAATTATTTAATTATTGGTCCAAAGAATAGAATCTGAGTTCTAGCTCTGAACCTGGGTAGAGCTGGCAATTTGCAAAGCTTTAAATATTCTAAGTTTTTTTTCTTCTATTTTTTTTTTCTAGCTAGAGACTTTCTGGTAAAGTTCTAAAACCCTCGTGCAAGAGGCCCATCAATCACCTAACAGGAAAACGCACACCAGCTGAAGCAGCCACTTCTAGAGAATTTAGAAATAGTACTGAGACCACTTAATTGGTAGGAAACAGAAGCTGTCCCTAGTGTTTTGACTGGCTTTGGGGACCTAATCCTCTTTCAGGATTTCCCTGACCAGTGTCAACACAAGAAAAAGTACTTAGTCTTACTGCAAGTTAATATAGTGTGCTTTGTTGATATCAGTGTGAACCCTGCCCTTTTCTGACCAGAAATAGAGGATGAGTAAATTGAGTGGGGCAGAAGTGAGGTGGGGAGAGGAAATAGGGGGAGAAGAGGGAGGGGAAACTGTGGTCAGACAGTAAAATAAACTAAATTTTTTTAAAGGCACAGAGTTGGGTGGTCATGGAGGTGTGGAAGGTCTCATAGGAGTTGGAAGAGGGGAAGAATGTGACCAGAATATATTGCATGAACACAAATTTTGTTCAGTAAAAATATTTAAGAGGAAAAAATGTCTACCAACTGAGTGTGAATGACAATCCCATGAAAAAAGTTCTGTCTTAAATGGCTGATTGACTGATGAGAACTTCTGTGATGTGAGGAGGTTAGAATGTTGCATATCCAGAGCCTAATTACAATTTATCACATTAACCCCCTGAGTAGCCGATTCCTTAACTACTGATGTTGACCCTAACATCCATTGACTAACAGATACAAGGGCTTCAGAATATTTTAGTTAAAAAACAAACAAACAAAAAACCCTAGGTTTCCTTAAACAAAAGACTTAAACAAAAGTCCTTAAACAAAAGTCAACAGGCAGCATCTGAGAACCATAACTGAGATTTCTCTGCTCAGCTATACCCTGCTTTATCTTCCACCAACATACTTTAAAGATGCCTTGATTTATGACATTCTTTTTCAGAAGCATAAGAACGTCATAAAATTACAATTCATATAGGATTGTGGAATCTGGGTTAACTTGAATCTGTTTTGCCAGGTCATGGTCACTCATATTAGACTCCAGAAAACTCTGATTTTCCCTTTGAGGTGGGAATTGTGATTTTGCATTCACATAAGATAAATTACCATGTGAAGAATGATATATTTAAGAATTGTTAATTTTGGTAGGTATTTTACAGTTTTTCTGGTTGTGTATCTAATACATATGTCAAGATACTGAAGAATTATTATGTTTAATATATGACACAAAATAATACATTATAATGGTATTATACCAGAGTCAACTAAAGTGAAAAGTCTATGATTTGTAACAAAATATGATTCAAGAGAACACTAATGATCTTCATGCTGTAAAAAGCGTATAGCAAAACTTAGATATATAGGGGAGCTCGACTTTCTCTAGTGGCCTTGGAATGCTATAAATACAGGAAAGATTCTGATACATAAACTCAGAACAAACGACTTTCATTATTAAAATGGTTAAATGAGTGACTTGATACCAAGGAGATCTAACTTTTGATTGGAATGAAACTTCAATTTAACAGACACATTTTTGTCCTGCAGAGGTGGTTCGGAGACATGCTGCTGTTGACTTTAATGTTGCCAATGGCTGCCATTCAGTTGGGTAGTCAGCATTGAGCGGAGTACAATTTATAATGCAAAATGCAGCAAAAACAATCAGAAGCAGACCAGATCTCACCAGCCTGCTCTGTGTGACATGAGAACATGTGGAGGAATGAAGTGTTCATAATTATGAATAGCAACTATATTACCATAACTACATTATTCATGGCTTCAAATGGAAATGCCGGCTTAAAATTCTATGCTACTGAATTTTTTTCATGTTAAACAATAATAATTTTTCTCATTCATTGTTTAACAGCTCAACAGCCTCAAACCTCTCTAATAAGGGGGACTCCTCCCTTTTGACTTTTATATGACATGCTAGTTTGGCAATAAACAATAGGTGCAAGGAAATGAGACTAGTGAGGTGTCGAGATGGTGTCGAGCAGAGGGGTAGAGCCTATCAGACAATTAATATTTCCCGTCCACAGAAGAGTGAGGAAATGGAATGCTGATTGCCGCTCTCGAGTGCTCTTTCACCCTTGGGTGCCAGGGCAAGATTGGGTCAGCACAAGTGCATTCCGTCAACAAGACTTTCTCTCCACTGTCTGGAATGGAGTTTTAATTCACTGCCTTGAGAATATCTTGGGGAAAACAGTCTCTCAAAATAGCAGGCTTTGATTGTGAACAAATTACAAATGAAGCACAGAAAGAAAGGGGGAAGGACGACCCTATGCTCTCTGGAGTCTAACGGGTAAAAAAAGAACTTTTTTTTTACATTATTTTACTTTTCTCTACACAGTGGTGGAGTATGTGAAGTGGGCAGTGCTTTCACTATGGAAAATAAAATGATGTAGACTCAGTTTGTAATGTTGTCTGAGGCCAACAATGAAAAGAGGTATTGCTAATATGAGCCCCAGGGCAGAAAGACAGGCACTCTTTCTTTACTTTAGTGATCTTCAAAAGACCTTGTGAAAAGTCTACTGTATATATATATATCAGTTTATTCATTTAAAACTCATTTGCAGATTAGGTACATAATGCCAGTAACATCCGTCTTATCCATACCAGCATGAAGGAAATGATCAGTAAGTCATTATTTTAATCCCAAAAATGGTAATATCAGTGATAGACAGACAGACAGACAGACAGACAGGTAGAGAAATGCCATTGTATGGTAGGTAAGTAAGTAGATGGATCGACAAATAAATAAGTTACACAGATAAGCTCACAATAACACATATAAATAGGTGTTTACATATATAAATATATGCTTATGCATATTTTGTTATTATTAACTCTCAAAATAATCATAAATAGAAAAAGTAGTGTCACAATTGATATTCATCCCCTCCAAATGTTAATAGACTATCAATTTTGCCAAATATGTAGCAAATACCTCATGATGGAAAAAAAAAAAACCTAACAACTCCTGAAAATGGATCTCTGACCTCCACATGTTGCCCTGGCAGATGTATCCCTTTCTACACACTTTCAAGTTTCTAAGAGTTTTTTCTTTCTTTTTTTTTTTTGTTAAGATAAGTGTTTATGGTGAAGAAGAAAAGTCTTCAAAAAATGTTTTAGACAATTTCACATGATCTCGATATGAAAACCAAAAATTTAGACTGTTCTCATATAGATGTTTCCTTGGGTGACACATCTGGATCAACTCTGAGCTACTAGCTCCCTTTACCTGTACAACTATGAATGTATCGGACAATTATTTAATGATTGCTATTTATAATGTCAGAAATCAGAAGTTGATATATTTAATAACAAATAGGAATCATGAACAGTGTGGAAAATTAAACTAATAATAGTAATGATATTAATAAAAAATGTTCCAGAATCTCACCCATCCAGAGATAATTGCGGTTAATTTCTTTTCAGATACTCTCCATGAAATAATTATAGAGACAAACTACATCTAAATCATGTTGACTTGGAGTAAAGGAGATGAAAAGATAAATTTATAGTCTCTATTTCTATGACTTTTCAATAAAAAATGATTATCAGGCCCTGCCTGCAGATAGACTTAGAAGTACACCCTGGAGCATGTCTGGAGGGTTCCACTTACTTATGCAAATTTATGCCAGGCTGACCTCTGCCTCAGAGGGAATACACAAAGGAATCTTTGCATGACTATGAAATCCACGCTTCTCTTTATCATTCTGAAAAGTGAATAAAGACAATATTTTGCATAACTTGGGTTTTGTTGTCTTGTGTGCTTGGGATTGGGGCAGGAAATGAGAGAGTCAGAGCTATTCTCCTCTCCCAAATAAGAAATCATGTCTAAAAGAATATGGTGAACACAAAACAGATTACTGTATTTCAATGAATGATTGAATCTATTTAAAGAGTAATATAGTTGAAGAGAATGCATTCATATAATTTTAATTGTGGCATATTATGATAACTGTTTTGCTCCATTATTAGTTATATAATTATCAATTTCTCATTAACAATTATATGACTAATTGCGGGGTTGAATTTTGTGATAGGTTTGTATAGGATTAAAAAAAAACAATTCAGTACTTCGACCATTTTTTTAATCTTCTAGCATCTTCTGAGAGCCTTGGCCTATGTCTCACATGGTCAAAGAGGGCCACTGGAGCAGAAGACACTACATACTTCTTTTGGAACTTTCTTTTGACTTTTCTGGATCTTGACATGTAGAATCTACTCTTAGTTGCTGGCCCTATCTCTTTTTTCCCGCATGTCCACAACACTTAAAATATTACACCCTATTAAAACTCTAAGAGACCAGAATTCCATGGAAATAGAAAATAGAGAAGCAGGCGTTCTTTAGTTTTTAGGAAAACTCTGTAGCATTTTAGGTACCTATATCTGTAGCTTAAAAACTGAAATAAACCTGAACAAGAATGGATTTGCCCTCGATCTACTGTAACATCATACAGGTTGCTTGCAGGAATATGGGAAGGATTGGAATGGGGGAAGGAATTCAGGGGTGGGTTTGGGGATTGGGCGTGTAGTGAGCAAGGTAGGCCGAAGGCTACATAGCATTTCTATTATGCATTTTCGTTCACCTGAGGAAAATTTATAGCTGACACTTTCAAACATCAATTAAGGCTACAAGAAAAGTAATCTCCGTAAGTATCAATAAAACATTGCAATATTCACACACCTCTATACTTTACTTAGAAATAACTGACTGTATTGTGATTTCTATACACATCACAGAATCATGTTTGTATTTACGTATTTACCCACATGCTTTTATATATTGTGGTTATACTGTAATTGTTGTCATTCTTCTTTTTTTTGTGGCATGGACCATGTGTCAGTACTTTTTCAGAATCAATAAATGCTTACTTTGCCTGACTGGCACACTGAGGATAGACACTAAAGAAAGGAGGCACTTTTTCTGAAGTGACAAATTCATCAGTACTGAGGTGCTCTCTCTAGATCTGAGTGCTTAAAGATGCTTATTAGATGACTGCATAAAGGAGGAGAGGGTACCGTGGTGTCTTCTGATAAGGGTTTATTAGGTTTGCAGAAAAGGTCAAGAGAATTCGAACACTCAACCTCTGTTCTTATCCCAACCATAGTGTTGTAAGTGAGCTGAAAACTAGGCCAATCGTTAGCTCTAAAAGCAAGTCACTAAAGACCCTACAGCATTTGAATGTAATCTATTGTTCTGTTTTACAGAACTCTGAAAAGATGAGCTTGGATTTAGGCTTTTATAAGAAAGGTGATAACAAATGTGTGATTATGGCCTCTGAATAAGCCTTGACTAGAAATTGGATTTTGAGTTCTTTGACAACAGCTTCATAAACGTAGAGTATTACTTTATATTCCTGGTGCTTTTGGACATTACCACAGCTGGGAAGGCACTCAGCCCATAGAAACTGAATGAATCAGGAGAAACTATACAATAAGTGTTTTCACACCTTTGTTATAATAGCATTCTGTTTTTGAGCACGTGAGGCAGTTGGTATTTATTGCAAACAAAGTTTCTTGAACCATTTTACGACCACAGAGAAAAAAGCATAAGGTTTTCACAGATTATAAAGATTAAGGATACATTGTAAAATTTTAAAATCCTCTTTTATAGACAGTTTGGGTTGAATATATTTAAGTCTGATTTGCTGAAGTGTCTGAGAAATTGAATAGACAGATATGGCAGAAATAACACCATCCTAAGAGCCAGAGCCTCAGATTCAGAAATGGGCAAGTGCAAAGAGGTCAGAAAACAGGCAAAGGGTGTTTGCTTGTATGTTTGTGGTTTTGATGAAATTTATTCTTGATAGCGTGCATATAAGGTACCCCATCACACTCACATCTCTTTCATCCTTTTTAAAGCTTCCCCTCCCTCATTAATCTCTTTTCCTTCTTACAACTTCCTCTTCCTTTAATATTGTCTTGCCATGGCTTTGCTTATGTTTATGTCTAGTGACCCACTGAGTTTCACCAGCACCCTCTGTGTGAGCATGGTTCTAGAGTGGTTTGGTAGATGATTCCATAAGTTCCCCAGTAGGATTTTTGGTATCCCCCACCAGGAGCATAATACTCTGTTTACGGTACCAGGTATAAATTATCTCCTGTGCAGCTGGTTTCAAATCCATAGAGAGATCAGTTACCTGCGGAACACGTGGGGCATTTTATCACCAGCGCCAGCAGGCATGTGCTGCCTGACAAGTAAGCATTCACGACACAGTGCAAAGCCCACTGCAGGGTAAGAGTGTTGATCACTTTTATACCAAAGCTGTTTATTAATAACCTTCTGGAATAATGAAAGGAAGATGGCAGGAAGGAAGAAAGAATTCAGGTTAGCTTCAGCTTGAGTTCTTTGTTTAGCACAACCAAGGCACGATGTGTGTTCAGCACCAGGGTTTTACCATCAAGTTTTGATGGGAAACAGAGCAGTGGCTAGATCCAGAGGGGTTTGATGGAGCTTCTAGAGCTACAAACAATTCACAGGGAAGCATCCTACACATAGAACTGGTAATAATTGCAAGAATTTGTCCTGCTTCTGCTCTTATAATTAAGGTGACATGGATACTCTGAATGCCTGTAGCATGAATCCGTTTTCCCTGAGGAAAACAAACGAAACAAACAAAAAACAGCAAAGGCCATCGATCCAGGTTATTTGCGTGAGGCATTTTAGAATATAAGTTTGGCATATTTTGTAATACATTACTCCAAAAAAAAAGATGTGAATCTGGATGTTTGAACATTTGTTGACATTTACATATTAGACTATCCTTTATATTTATTAATTTGTAGAGAATCCTGAATTTTTTAGTGTTTATTGTGTTTGTTCTTTGACAGTTTCATATGCAGGGATGCGCAGGTGTTCATGCTGAGAATAAGTCATAGCTGAGTGTCCTGAATACGACATTAATACCACTCCCTCTAAGGCTTAAGAAATGTCATGGAAAAGATGAAAGGAAATAAGTTCAGGTAGTTTTCATAGTCCTAAAAGGTTTTATCCACCCTTCTGGAGCAGAAAAGTCATCACTAGTCTTACCCAGCTGTGAACCCTGGAAGCTTCAATAGTGACATGGACCTGAAAAGGTATGCTCAGGGGTACAATTGTGGCATTAATGTTATAGAAGTAATAAGTACCTTCTGAATCGGATGCAAAGAATGTTATGCCAGATAGAATCAGTGTCTAGTACCATTAACTTGGCCAAAAACCTGGAGCTAAGTAAGTCCTAAGTCCTATTGGAAACCTATTATTCTGGTAAATAGAGATATTAAAAACCCTGATCTTAAGTTCTCATAAGCACAGGCTAGTGCATCTCTCAGCCCTCATTAGAGAAGCTTCTTTTTGCAATAGATCATAATTAATAAATACAGTGATATATAACTGGTCAAGATGTAAAGAATAAGAGAATGTTGTAAACTGACCTTTAAGTGTAACATTTATATCACACTCCTCACTCCAAGGCTCAGAAGTCATTGTGGAAAAGGGCCAGACACAGGACTAGACATGTGTAACAAAGCAGTATTTGCAAGACATTCCAGTATATCTGCAAACATGGACTCACAGTGTTAAAGAATGTGTGAAGAAGACTTGAATAACATAGGATACACCGGAGGAGGAGAGGAGTGAAGAAGAGCAACATTGATTGCAATGCTATAGGATGTATTATGCTTTGAGTGGTAAAGCCGCACTTTAAAAAGCATTTCTTTTATATCCAAGAAGTGAATGAGCACATAAAAACAAAACAGACAATCTAAGAGTTATTTTTATTAACTCTATAGACAAAGGATGGCCAACATGTATGTATGTTCTCTGGACAGTTGTGAATGCCTTAAGACAGCTTAGTAAGAGTTTTTTTTTTTTTTTTTGTTTTCCTATTTTCTTCAGTCTGAGACTCTAGAGCATGGAGCAGTTTTGTTAGCACTGAGAGTAAATCTTCTGAACTCAGTATCATACTTACTTTTAAATTGCTGTCACAAGACGCCATGACCAAGGCAACTTAGAGGAGAAATAGTCCATTTGGAGCTTACAATTTCAGAGGCAGAATGCATGATTACCATGGCAGGGAGCATAGCAGCTGACAAGCAAGCATGGGACCAGGGACAGAGGGCTAACGTGGAACACTATGGGCTTTTGAAACCTTAACACAGGAACCCAATGACACAACTTGTCCAAGAATGACACACCTACTAACCCTTCTCAGGCAGCTCTATCAACTTGGTTTTCTTTCTTTTTTAAGATTTATTTATTTATTATGTATACCATATTCTCAGTATTCTGTCTGCATGTATGTCTGCAGGCCAGAAGAAGTCACCAGATCTCATTACAGATTGTTGTGAGCCACCATGTGGTTGCTGGGAATTGAAATCAGGACCTTTGGAAGAGCAGGCAGTGCTCTTAACCACTGAGCCATCTCTCCAGCCCTCAACTTTGTTTTCAAATATATGGGCCAGTGAGTGAACAATACCTTTAAATTATCACACTCAGTTAAACAAATCCAGAAATTCTCTCAAAGTCATGCCCAGAAGTCCACCTATATTCTAGATCCTGTCAAGTTGACACTTTGAACCAACAAAGATGACAAATTATTTCTTAAATTTCTTTTAAGATATGTTCTCACTGTAGAGTCGAGAGTAGTGGTTCTCAACCTTCTTAATGCTGTGACCCTTTAATATTGTTCCTCATATGCAGTGATCACCAACCTTAAATTTATCCTTTGTCTCTTAATAAGCGTAATTTTGTTACTGTTATAAATCATAATATAAATATCTGATATGCAGGATGAAATCTAATATGAGGCCTCTGAAGGGTCTTGACTCACACGTTGAGAAACACTGGTCTAGGGGAACTCGACCTCTGTAAGTGATCCAAACTGTCTTTAAATTAGATATTATTTTGTTTCAGCCTTTTAGGTGCTATGAAATGCAAAAATGCACCAGCACATCCCGGCATAATCACTGATCTTGACTCTTAATATAATTGCATCTAGATACATGTAGGTAAGTACTAAAGTCTATTTCTGGGTCTATATGTAAAGGGGTTTTTAAAAACAATTGAGCGAAAATGAAAGATGCCCTCAATGTTGCCATCACCTTCAAAGTAATTCAGGTAAAACCTGGAAGGAAGCAAAGGAGAAGGGAGGAAGAAGCTACTAGGAAAGACATTCCCTCTCTCTGCTTTCTGGCTTCCTGAGGTGAGCAAGTTCTTGTCATGTGTTTCCAATGCTTTGCTTTTCTGCTTGGCCTCTGGCTCAGAGTAAGGAGCCAGCAGATCTTGGATGTGTGATATCCTTTTGCATATGTGCTACTTTTATTGGTTAATGAATAAAGGAGCTTTGGCCAACGGCTTAGCAGAGTAAAGTCAGGCAGAAAATCTGAACAGAGATGGAGAGAGAGAATAGGTGGAGTTGATGGAGACACCATGTAGTCACTGAAGGAGTAGCGTACCACACAGGTAAGTTGCAGCCTTGTGGCAATACACAGATTAATAGAAATGGGTTAATTAAATAGTGTTAGCCAGTAAGAAGTCTAAGACATTGGTCAAGCAATTGTAACTGAGAATAAGCCTCAGAATGTTGACCTCACAAGGCACTTTGTGAACTGGCAGGTGGAGGGAAACTGGGGAACAAAGGGGATACGACTAGCTACATCTGGTGCCCAAACGTTTGGGGCTAACCCGCATGGCCTGCCACCCACTTTGGGATCAGGAAATTGTACACCTGCTAGGGGTTAGGAGAAAAGTAGCTGAGAGCATACTGGCAGCTCAGTACTCCTCAAATGGTAAAAAAGCCAGATTGGGTATGCTAGGCATGCACAGACAGGAGAGCATGACAGATTCCTGCCACCATACACACAGATATTTCCAGGCCACACAACACATGGCAGATTTAGCTTTTACTAAGACAAAAAGCATTTAGGTTATGCACGCTCCTTCCCAGAGTTGAGGAGGTAAGCACGGCCTCCATGGTCCCAGAGCTGGTGATAAATTTGCCTCCACCATGCTAAAAAGCTGAGAAAGGTGGAGTCAACATCCAGGACCTGCCACAAGCATGCTGCCTTACCATTTTAAAAAATGTTCCTGGTCAGAAAGGATTACATATTTAAACAGTAAAGACAGATTCAGACAAACAAACAAACACAAAACTCTAAATGGGCCACAATAAGTTTACTAAATGTACATTGGCTTAAGTCATAGAGGATAAAAGATAGGTAGAATCATAGATTTAAAAAAAATCTTAGGATATTAAATTGACTTTCTTAAAGAAAAAATAGAACAAGAGAATATAATGGGCCATGAAAATATGAAAAATACTTGAGTCTAGAATACGCATATTATTGTATTTTCTTTGAATTTTTTGACTGCAGAAAGATATTTGATTCTGGGAACTGCTAATCAAAACCAACATATATATTTTGAAGATATCTTGGCTTCAGAATTTGAATCAATGGATATGTTAATTTGGAAATGAGATTCTGCTTTGTTTCCTCAGAGGATGGGAACCTATGGATTCCTTCCAGGACAATGTGGTTTGATGGAACAAGATCCCCACAAAAAATCTCCATGAACCCTAAAAATACTTTGCCCCACAAATATCAGGAAGCAGTTTGAAAAAAGATTTGCCCAAATTCTCAAAATGGTTGTTGATAAATGTTTGTCTTCATTTAAAAGAAGTTAGGTGATGTGGGATCTCCCATCCTGTATGCTGTGAATACCATTGCTTAATAAAGAAACTGCCTTGGGCCTGCACAGGGAATAGAGGTAGGCAGGAAAAACTAAGCTGAATGCTGGGAGAAAGGAGGCAGAGTCAGGGAGAAGCCATGTAGCCCGACAGGAGACAGATTCCCAGAAATTTACCCGGTAACCACAGCCTTGTGGCAATACAAAGGTTAATAGAAATGGGTTAAATTAAGATGTAAGAGTTAACCAATAAGAAGTTGGAGATAATCGGACAAGCAGTTATTTAAATAATATAGTTTCTGTGTGATTATTTCTGGAGTCTGGGTAGTTAGGAAACAAACAAGCAGCCTTATTACAATAGTTGGGTATAAATGGTCAATGGTTAGAGTTAGTCTCTTTCGAAAATAGGAAGGATATAGGAATGATATAGAAATGAATACTTTACATTGGTATAAATTTTGGTCTGTTGATACAATTTAAGGTCTATTTTGTCATAATATATAGATAAATTTTTACTCTTGTTTAATGTATTATGTTTGTACTGCTCATTTAAAATATAATGTATATTTAAAAACGTACATTAATAGTCATCTAAACGTTTAGTTATGTTATTTAGACTTCTAGGCATACAGAGATATATTTCAATTAGATAGATAACCTTCAAAGACTTTAAAATTAAAAAAAATTATGGCATTTAAAATGTTTTAAGAACTTAGACTTTTCTAACAGTGAAAAATGTCTTCTTTGGGTGGCACCAATCTACTCTAAAAGGTTGATGGGTATTGAAGAAACTCATTATGAAATTTACATTTACTATGAGAAGGATAGTCATTTGGGCAAGAAACTGCTCTCGACTGGACTACATGATGGTGTGCTGTATAAACTGTACATGCAGGACCTACAGAAAAGTGACTGCTAACTTTCCAAAAGGTGGGATAGTCCTTCAGGTTTCCTGCTCCACCAAAGAAACTGCCAGTCTTTCTTCAGGACACAGAAGAAAGCAACTGACAAACTTTGCCAGTAAAAGGCAGAACAGATCTTCAAATTTCCAGCTTCACTGAAAATTCTGCCAAATGCTCTGGGTCAGTAGGCTGATGATAGATGCCCTAACGTTACAGAAGAATTTTGGGTGACTGTCTAGGCAATGAAATGTCTCTGCCATTTCTAGAGTTTAAGAAGTTGCTTACAGTGCACTTCCATTTCCATTTACTTAGGTAATGTTATATTCTTGGGTCTTTGATGGAATTGAAGACTAGATAGTCATAATTACACTTTTTTTAGCTGTGTTAAAAGATAAATTAGATACAAAACTTTAGACTCACAAAGATGGATGATAGAATATTTTAATCTTTGCCTAATATAAATAAACTAAATATTGTGACTGTAATTCTTGCTTGATAAATGTTTCGTTTTATGTAATTTTATAATGATAAAGTTAAAACCTTCCTTTTGTTTAGACAGGAAAGGGGAAGTAATTTTCAGTGGCCTTCTGTATATGTGTTGCTTTTATTGGCTAATGAATAAAGCTCTTTTGGCCAAGGGCTTAGGAAAGTAAAGCCAGGTGGGAAATCTGAACAGAGATACACAGAGGTAATCGGTGGAGCTGAAGGAGACACTGTGTAGTCACTGAAGGAGTAACAGGCTACATTGGTAAACCAAAGCCTTGTGTCAATACACAAATTAATAGAAAAGAGTTAATTTGATAGTTGAGTTAGTCAATAGGAAGCCTAAGACACTAGTAAAGCAATTGTAACTGATAATAAGCCTCAGAATGGTTATTTCATGAGCTGCTTCTGGAACAGGCAGGTGGAGAAAAACGGTCCAGGGGAACCAGCAGGATGGAGGATTCTTCTAGCTAGAGGCCTCATAGTGAAACTATAAAGCAAATGCATCTTCTTCACCCTATAAGCTATTTCTCTCATGTATTTGTTACAGCATTGCAAATACTGACCAGTCCGGGTTAAGCACACCTCTGTAATCCAAGACAGAGGCAGAAATAACTTTGTGAGTTGAAGACAGCCTGATCTACCAAGTGAGTTCCAGTACTGGCAGCCAGGGCTGTTAAACACAGAAACCCTGTCTCAAAACAAAACAAAACAAAACAACAACAACAAAAAAGTCAAACAAACAAACACCTTACCAACTGACCAATATAATTTCATCTTATTCACTGGCTGAAAGGAAGCTGTTACATAAGATTGAATACTTTGAATTTTAATAGGAGAAAGTAGTTGATTTTTACATAAAAAGATATAAGAGGAATAAGAAAATGAAAAGAGGGAGGAGAAGAAGAGGAATAGCAAGAAGTGCGCAAATTGAGGACAAGGAGAAAGATGAGGATTGGAGTGAAGGAGGAAGAGAAGGGGAGTCAGAGAAGTATCACCAAATTTAGGAATTACAACCTATGCTCAAGTCTGGTCACCCATATTAAATTTGCCAATTAAAAGAGTCAGAAAAGGGAGATTTACTCAGTGGAGCTAAATTGGGAAGAAGGTCAATAAGATCTAGTGAATCTCACAAGTCTGCCTTTGGTGTTAAATACTGATATCAGAGCTTAAATAAAAGACCAAAGATTTGCATATCTAACCAGTTCCAGCCCAGGCGTAGTCTGGGCCACAATATTGTCTAGGCTTCAGGCTTATCATGTGAAGTGGTCCAACAAGCTATTAGATCTGTGTGAAATCTGCTCTCTCCAGACAAGCTCTGCTCTGGCTGGGAATTTCCATCTCCTTGAGATCCACTATTACAATATCCTTGTATCTCTTTAGAACATCTCCACTTCTGGCCATTCTGTACAGGAAAAGGATGTGTAAAATGAGAAAAAATGAGGAAGAGGGGGGAAAGGAGGGAAAGGAGAAAGAGGAGGAGGTGATTATGCCAAAAGATAATGAAAGTCAGTTCATAGAAAAATGCAGAATATGATCCAGTCTCCAATTCTGCGCTTCTAAAACTTGCAACAACAGTGTAGAATAAAAATCTTGTACACTGATTAAGGTAGCATTAAGAAATCCTTCTACTTAGTAGGCACAAAGTCATTTTCAGTGGCAATACCCATAGCTGAGGGTTTAAATTTATTTGGTATTTGCAAAGAAATAATACAATACCTGAAATCAGTTTGATCCACTCAGCTGGGTATACTGATGACTCTGATCTGACTCTCCAGCCTACTAATCACATCTGTGACTAGATGATAAACTCACAATTACTTTTCTATTAAAAGTGGATCCTGTAATGCATTGGTCTTGTTCTTCAGTCTAGCTACTTATATTTCCCATGAAACCCCCTTTCCTCCCTCAGATGTAGCCACTAGGATGCTGCTACCCCACCCCCCTTTTTTCTGTACTGCTTTAAATCTTCATTTCATTCATCCTTCTGTCAACGTAATTTTATCATTTCCTCTACTGATTTTCATGTTTGGTTCTCTCAGAGCTACCAGTAGAAAGACTCCCTAACCTATCTTTTTCTATTTAACATTGTGATCTGCCAAGATGATAACGAATACTTGCAGAATCAGGTGAAGGCTATGGATTACTTTGTCTCCAAAGCCAGAAATGGCAATTAGCATTCAGGTGTTGGGAATGACTATTGGTTGAAATGAATGGGAGAAAATGCCTTTAAGCTATGTTAAAAAGTCATTCTCACTTTTCAACAGAGCATACATACCTGTTCACCATCCTTTGCTTTATGAAGTTAAAAAAAATAACTGTTGGCTTTTGCATTTTTTCTTCATGTAAGCATCCACTTCTTGGATACTGAGAATACATTTTAAATCAGAATTTTACCCTCAAAAGCATAATGCATACTGTGTAGTTGCTATAAATGTTAATTGGATCTAATTTAATAACTGCCAGAATTTGAACTTCATGAATTTTCTATTTTAGAGAATTAAAGATATGCCACAGAACACATTAAAATCTCTTCTTTGTAGTTCCATAATTCCTGCTTTGGGCTGTAAATATAAAAGCTTTGGCAATTACAAGACCATTCATTGAAAATACCTTATTCTCTCTCTTTTTTAAAATTAAAATGACTTCATCCTTAGTTAGTACTTTTAAAGTGAATATTTTCAGGAAAATACAAAAATTTTGATAAAAGAAAGAACAAGGGGAACTGCAATTTTTAAAAATATGTTCAACATTATTTTAAACACGAAAGAAAATACCTGAGTTAAGAAATTATTTTTCTTATTAAGTGTAAATTCTAGACAATAAGCTTATCAAAAATTTCAAAACTCCCCCAAAATATAACATTTATTTTTGTACATGAAAATTTTCAATAATAGAAAAATAAAAGGGAAAAAATTATTTTTGAAAAAATTTGTTCAAATCATTGTAAAATATATAAAAAGAAGAATAAAGTCATCTCATATCTTCAGACCTCAACAATGAATACCTGAGTTTCATAAATAAGCAGTTCATTTAGAATTGATCTCAAATCATGGAAAACATGTAATGCTTTATGCTTTCATTGTTTGCTTAAAATACAAATCGGAAAATGTAATAATTCTGTGACTTAGTTCATCCCTGCTTGTACTGGGTGACATTTCAAATTATATGTTTGTCACCCTTTTCCTTTCCTTTATTTTTAAAGACAAATAGAATGAATAAAATAAAGAAAATACATTTAAATCTTAAGCATTTTCTTTGAAAAGATTTTCATAATATTTTTCATTGTATTTTAATTTGTAGTAAGAGCAGATATGAATAAAATATTCACCAATGAATAGCACATACAGTTCAATTCCATCTCAATCTTTCTCTGTCCTCCTCCTCTCTGTCTCTTCCCAATACAGTCATTTCTCTGGTTGTCATGAGATGGATGGTCTCATGGGATAATATGTCATAAAAGGTAAGATCATACCAATAGGAACAAAAACACAATGTGCCTGTGCACTGAGGCAGGCAGTAAAAGACTCAATGGCAGTTTTCACAAAGGCTCCATTTGTCTCCTTGTTGAGTGAGGCATGGTACTTCATGTCACAACGCCCCACTCTGTTCTCAGCTCTGCTCCAGTACTGAGGCTCAAGAACATCCAGGGGTATTCCTAAGCAACCCTGAATTTTAGGTGCTTCAAAAACATAATGCTTCTGTTCATTTCTTTGCCAAAGAGCTGTCACTTTCTTGGAAAGTTAAATTTGTCACAAAGAAAGAAAATTCCACCATTGCCTGTTTAAATAAGTTAGGGAGTAGAATCTTCTCCCCAATGATTTTTCCAGAGCAAGCAAATGTATCAATCATTTTATTCTCTGAAATAACAATTTATTATCCATGCAGGAGGCCTAAGATTCAATCTGCACAGTGTTCTGAGTGTCACCTCAGATACAAAGACCTGTCATCAGTCTTTATCAGGGTAATCATTCTGCACTTGTCATCAGGTTTTAATAATAAAACTATTTATTACCTCAATAATTATTTATGACAAGAAGTCTACCATTGACATCATGAGTAAATATTGATAAATCGCTTGGTTAATAAACTGGTACTACTTAAGTGGCTTAGAGAATATGGAAATGAAAGTGGTATTACAAAGCATTATTTCAAAGAATGGCAAAATGTTTATTTTCTATTGAAAAGATTATATTTACTCAACAGGAACTCTGTGGAAAGAAAGTAAGAAATCTAATTTGGAAAAGGACAAAGATTCACTATGATAGATTGAAGAAACAATATTAATCCGCACACCCAAAACAAATCCTAAGCATTTTCATTTTATCTAGAAGCTAATTTAAATCCAGTGAATAGGATTCAGTTTTAGTTTGCATGGAGTGTGTATGTGTGTGCATGCATGTGTGTATGTGTGTATGTGCATGCATGCATGTGTGTGTGTGTGTACTTCAAGAAAAAATTAAAGATCTGAGAATTACATTAAAATATTTGTTTTAAGTCAAGATCAGCTTCTAAAAAGTAAAGAATTTTTAAGTGCTTTAGGACAGAATGGAAACATGAATTTCAAATGGTGGTTGGAAATAATATCAATTCTCACCCTCTGATGAGTTACTGTTGTGAACACATAGATATAATCTTTACTTACAGTGACTCTCTGCCTTGGGCCAGTTTTCTCTAAACCACAAAGGAGCATGAGCTACAACTAACGGTTATGTGGCCAGTGAAGCTGGATAATATGACATTCACTTCAAAAGTAAGATTTGCCAGAAAGCCACTTCTCTGAGAAGGAATCAGTATAGATCTCCCATTCATGCTGGCTGTGTGCCATAGTGGATAGAAAGTAAAATAGGCAGTGGAGGAAAGGCAACTATGGGAGGTTGGGAAATGTTCTAATAATAAAATAAAATAAAATAAAACAAAATAAAACAAAAATAAACCTGAAGTTCACTATGGGAACTTATACATAAATGCCATCCAAACCATGTTCAAGCTAAGCTTCTTTGGCAGAAGGGAAGGAGAAAACAGAAGGGTCAAAAGTATAAAGTAATCTTTTAGGGAGCTTTTTAGAATCAGACTCTGAAACAAAGATTTATTTAGTAAAAAGTAGTCAGGTAGGGCAATGGCCCTAGAAAGCACCAGAAAGAGGATGGGAAAGTTAGAGACTGAAGAAGAATCAAGCAGGCTTTTGTAAAGGGCCCCGGGCTGTGATGAAGTTCATTGATGGACTTTAACATACAGTCCATAAAGCTGGGCTATTTGTTTTCTGTGTTCCATGTATTGATTGGGCTGTGGTGGAGAATGACATTCTCAGACACTCCTGGTATGTAGTATGAAGTCACCAAGTACTAAACCAACTTTCTTGCCTAGGGTTGTTGTGGAAATGTATAGAACTAGTTAGTAACAGGAAACTTGTACACGACATTGGTATTTTCTTTGCAATAGCACACCAGAATTAATTTTCTGAGTGTTTCTTGGAATCAAGAACCTGTCTCACCTGAGCCACCTCTTATCGCCAAATGAAGCTTCCAGTACAGGTGATGAGTTACATCTAGCTGAGTTAGACAAAGGTGTCCTACAGAAATCTCCAAACAATCCAAGCTGCTGCCAAGACCATAGACTGCTTTCAACAACCTCATTGCTAAAGACAACATCTACACAATTGAATAAACTTGGACAGGTCTAGCTGGTGCATACCCAGAACCTCCACTCCTATATTCTTATGTCTTTGGTACAGGTAGGCAATCTGCAGGCTACCAAATAGAAACATAAAGACCAACCTGTAGTTTCTGTGGGCTTGTTTCTGCTGCCTGTTGTGTGACCCCTTTTTCCCGGAGGGTGGGGGTGCAAAGACGCAAAGGCAATGACATGGACTCCGAGAGACTCCAAAGCAGAAGCTATTTATTGTAAAAGGTAGGGGCTTTTTATGGATAATTAGGCTGTTGCAGGAACATTTCTGGTTGGTCCTTTTCAAACTAGCAGTCACTGCTGCTGAGTTGTGATTGGCTAGAAGTGCGCGTCATCAGTTCCCGTGCTTTAGATCCACTGACAGGTTGTCTTGCCCAATTTTTCTCATTCATTGTGAGTTTGCATGCGCATGCTTGGGCTTGAACTATTGCACTGCCTCATCTCACCCTTTTTATTTTATTTTTATTGGGAGTTATGGATTTTTATAACCCCATCTGAGTGATGCCCCAGTATTTTGGGCTGTAGCTGTCTTAGGTTGGCCTGCCAGACAGGTTCATACCTTTCTTTGACTCCCAATCCTTGAAGGGTTGGGTCAGTAGAAGGTCACAGGAAGTCAGAAGCAAGGGGAGACTTTTAGGAAAACTAGGGCTTTAAATGGCCTCCTATATTTGTATTAGCCAAGCATGAACCACCTCCCTTGCAGGTGTTGATAGAGATTTCTCCATAGCCATTAACACCTGGAGTTAACACCTTGTTTGCACGCTGCTGTCAGGAACTTAGCTGTAGGAGTCACTTAGGAAGAAATATTAGAGCCATCACCACCCCTCCCATAGGGTACCATGCAATAAGTTTAGAGGGGTCTAGCAGGGATTTTATGTGATCCCATACTTGGACAAGGTATGTGGTAGACAAATCCACTGGCTCCACTTGTGTCAAGTTAAGTTGCATAGGTTTTGATTGGGCCATTTCTAATACCTTAAGGACCACCAATAAGTCCTCTAGTTGCACTGATCCAGGATTATCTGTAAAGGCTATAGTAGGCTGGGGAATGGCATTTTTGATGGTATTGAATAGTTTTCTTTTTTTATCTTTAATTTGAAAAGGGTGAGGGCAGTAAGTCATCATCTATCCCGAGGGAAATGATAACCCAGCATGCCCATACTGGACTAACAATCACTTTAAAACAGCCTTCCTCTAAGTGGTTTGTTGCTTTTCCTCGCTCTGCTTACAAGAATGTCTCTGCTGTCTGTATCTATAACTGTAACTCCTGGGTAAGGGAGAACACCAAGTATGATAAGTGGCTGCTGACTGGCATGAAGGGCAGCAAAGGGCTTATTTTCATAGATTGTTCAGGAAGCTGGCAGAGCACATTGAGCGTGAGCAACAGAACTCCCCGTTGCCACCTTGGCTCTGGAAGAGGACCTAAAGGAGTTCCAAAATGCTTTCAAGCTAACTCACAATGATACCAAAGTCTCTGTTCTACTGCTGTTCAAGTAACCTCAGCAGAGAGAACAAAGGTATTGGGGCAATTTATCTTTTTAAATGACAGTTACTACGTTACTTTAATCTAAAAATCTGCCTAGTGGATGAGAACCAGTTCACCTCAACCATTACAAACCAAGGCACAACACTTACCTCCATGCACCAGGAGTGTGGAACCATTATCCAGTCGATCATTCATATCAGGACCATCTGGGAGCTTCTACAGTCTCATGTCCAATGATAGCACTCTTGGCAGTTAGGGCATTTTGTCTTTGGACGAGCTCTGGGACAATCCCTCCGTTAGTGGCCAGACTGTACAGTCTGGCAAGGTGGAAAGATCATCTTGGTCAAGTCTGGCATTGACCGAGGCATTGATGGGAGCCATAAGGGCAGAAATGGGCCTGTTCGTTGTGTCAGTATCATGGGCAGTTAAGACCCCCTTATGAATCTCTTCATTTCGAACAGGTGAGATGAAATAACAGGTGATGGTGATGAGACCCTCCCAGGTTAGCTGTTTAATAAGGATATCCTCGGTAGGGGCAAATTGGATGCGCTTTTCAATAGCATTGGTGACACGGGTCAAAAATTCAGGAAATTGTTCTGCAGACTGCTGAACAAGATAGCCTACACTCTCCTGGGGTGTACAAAGTTTGAGGTCAAGAACTGCCTTCAACATGGAGTACATATCATAATGGTTTTGAAGCTGCATGACCCACTGCCTGAGTACTTGCTCAAAATTACAAGAATCGGGGTAGCATCAGTCACCCTTGCGCATCCCTGTATGGCTTCCAGCCTGCTCCTGGCCCTGCTGCCACTGGGAGGGCACATAGCTGACAAGGAGAGCATCACTGTAGCCTCCAGATTCCACAGGGGTAGGATGCATTCAGAAGTGCTCAAGCATATTGAAAATGGACTGTGACCACAGATTTTGGACCCAGCAGTAACTCTCCTCATTCAGTGACAAATGCAGGTGGTTGGGCCTGTCCTGGAAGTTGAAAGTGAGGACACAGTCACCACATCGTGTTGCACTGTGATGTAGCAGGAAGACGTCGTGTGAGCCAGAACCTCCTTCCAGCACTAAGTGGGAAGCCTTGAGTCGAGAGAGAATGCCATGGAACCAAGGATATCCTAAGAGGGCCGATACCCCTCAGAGCTCCTCTGACTCCCTCTGGAATAGGAATGACCCTGTGGATGCTTCTGGGGCATCCAGGGGAGGGGAGGGGGTTGAGAGGTGATGAACTATCTCTTTTGGGGAACCCTCCTCATTGGAAATGCCAGGGGGCAATTCTGGAGGAGACAGTTCCACTGAGTTAAAGTGGGATGTAGCAATGGAGGCAGAACTGGGGGTGAAGAACACTGACGGCGGGTCAGAAGGGCCTTCATAATCCCTCTACGAAAGGGGATCTTTACTATTGTTGGGTTCCAGCAGCAGATCCTGGCTGGGCAGACTTTCTGAATGATTCAGGCAGCGAAACTCCAGGCTGTCTGTGTTATCCTTTGTGAGGAAGAAGGTCCTAGGGACCATAGTAAGGGTCATGGAACCGGGCTTATAGCAGGGCAGGGTCCTGGGCTTAGGCACTCCTGGATGGCAGACACCCACACCTTCACATGAAGTGTATCACTTGTCTCCAGGCCCAGAATGTACTCTGAAGGGCCTTCAACCTTAACCACAAACGTGTTCTCCCCGTCAGGCGTCTCTAGGGTCGGGGCCGTGCGGACATCGGTGATAGTACAACAGGGAATGCTGAGTTGGAGCCGGCATGTCTTGGGTGGTATGAAGAACTCCAAAGGACTTCCTCCTCTTCTTTCTCCTTCACTTCGGAGCTGTAGGTGACACTTCTGCCCCTGAGGCTGCCTTTCTCCCCTTGAGGCAGCCTTGGTGCCCCTATTCCGTGATCCACTCGTGCTAGGTCAGGGGCAGCTTCTTTAGCCCCCATAAAAATGAGCAACTCTTCTCTCTGTACCATTCCTACTCTGTTTTTCAATGTTCCCCCTCCACTACTCAGTCTTATTATCTCAATGTGGTGAGTCACCTCTCCCCAGGGCATGTGCTGTCACTAGCCAATACCCTACCAACTGTCCCAGCACCATGAGGAGTTGGAGTTGCTGTTTCTAACTAGGAATGGAGGGCCTGGTGTGGTCTCTAGAGGCCCAGCCGGGGAGGAAGTGTCAACGGTCCCTCACCATTGCAGGATGCCTTGAACAGAACTTCTGACTGAACAACCCACTGAACAGAGGGAAAATCCTTACTTGGGCTTTTACTTTGAGGGCACTGTAGAGCAGGAAGAGACTGAAGAAGGAAGAGGGCCAGCTAGGTACTCAGAAGATAGAGATGGGTCCAACACCGTCAGGGTCCCACCCGCCCTGCAGCTATGAAGGGACAAGTCGTGCGGTGGTACAGTATCCACACCAGGGCTCAAAGGGGCCAAGACAGTTGGGGAGCGTGTGCCCCAGGCCCAGGCCACTTCAGCTTTGAAGTGCTGCGGGAATAGCTTAGCAAATCGGCCACAAAAGGCAGTTTCTACTCCAGGCTCTGCATATTGTGGGTGGGTGGTCAGGTAGAGGTGAAACGGTGGACAAGATCCGTGGCAGGAGCCCTCACCCTGGACTCACAGAACTCTTGCCAATTTTGGGTAGAGGGTGGTGGCAGTGCTGGTGGAGAAGGGAAGGCCCCATCCTCCAGGGAAGAGGCACCATTCTTGATGGGCCACAGGAGGATCCTGTAAGAAGAGGCAGCAAAGGAGAAAGCGGCCAGAAGACAGGAGATGAGAGGCAGTAAGTGCATCTCAGTTCCCAAGCTCAGCTCCAGAGTCAAGCTAGTGGAAGTAGCCACCGTCTGAGAATGTTCCAACCAGAAGGGAAAGGGGACTCAATTACAGTTGAATGGTCAAAGCCTTTCCATGAATTAAGAGACAGGTCATCTCTCTAATGGCTCTTAACTGGTGGTCGCATAATCAGATTAGGTGAGAAGAAAGACCAGGATAGATAGTCCAACCAACAGCCCACACTCCAAACTGCAGTCCGACTCCCTGTAAAGCAAGAGAGCCTTCAGATAATCCTAGAGAGTGGCCCCCAAGCACAAGGCTTCAGTTGCTATCAGGCACCGTGTCCACTTGAGGACAAAGAATGAAGGACCCAGTGTGTTTGCTTATAGTGAGGGACTTCTGCAGTTTGTTTGCGGACCCAGTGTGCTGCTTATAGTGAGGGACTTCTGCGGTTTGTTTGCGGACCCAGTGTGCTGCTTATAGTGAGGGACTTCTGCGGTTTGTTAGGTCGCAGCCATAGGCTCAGTCAGTGTCTCCCGGAGAAAAGGACCTGTTGGGGGATCCCTTATTGCTTCTACCTCCTGGGACTCAGCCCTTATGTGAAGGTACCATCCTGAGTCACGATGGAGACTTCCTAACCAGGATGACAAACAGGAAAGAAAAGAAAATAGTGAAGGGATAGAAAAGAAAGTCACAATTTACCGAGGGCTTAGAAAGCAAAAATAGGAATCAGCCCACCGAAAACAGCCAAAGGGGGCTAACTCAGGACGTCAGCAGAGATTAGAGACGCGGACAGCAGCCGGGCAGCAAGCAAGAAAGAAAAATGCCCAGAAGAAGGTAAGGAGGACACAAAGAGAGAGCAAAAGGAAAGGGTCCATCCAGGGCGGGTAAAAGTTGTAGTTTTTCAGGCTTGTTGTGCTGCCCGTTGTGTGATCCCTGTTTTGAGGGGGGCAGGTGGTGAGAAGACATGGAGGCAAACTTCTCTAAAAACAAAAACAAAAACAAACAAAAAAAAGTAACATAAATGACACCTAATCAGTGCCTTATTCTGCCAGCCATTGTGAGAGAAACTTCACCCTGCAGTAGATGGTAGCAAATACAGAATCCTGCAGCCAGACATCACACACACACACACACACACACACACACACACACACACACACTTTGGAACACACTGCTCTAAATGACATGTCTCCATCAAATCCTTCTACTCTGAGCTCAGGAGACCCTATGGAAGAGGAGGCAGAACGAGTGAGCCAGAGTGGATAGAGAACACCAAGAGAACAAGGCCCTATGAATCAATTGAGCAAAGCTCATATGAGCTCACAGAAACTGAAGCAGCAAGAACATAGCCTGTACAGGACTGTACCAGGTCCTCTGCATTCATTATAGCTTTCAGCTTAGTGCTTTTATGGGAAAATCCACTGTGGGAACAAGAAAGTCTCTGATGCTTCTGCCTTCTCTTAGGCTCTTTCCCTTCTGTTGGTTTGTTTGTCTACCATCAATGCAATAGTTTTTGTTTTATATTATATTATATTTGGTTATTTCTTAGAAACCTGATCAAGTATAGAAGGTTCACCTTCAGGAGTATCTTAGCAAACATGACATAGAATTTTTTTCACTACTACATTGAAACAAAAACTTCTGTTTTTCTTTGGAAGAACATAACTTAAAGTTGATCAATATGATTTGTCCATATCACTGTTCTTGCCCTTTGGGAATATTAGCCAGTAAAATAAATTCACTGGGATAAGAGCACTGAGGCTCCTTGATGCATGATTGATATAATAATTGAGATAGCTGTTAGATGACTGACAAGTGTGTAATATGTGGAACATAGATGCCTTGTACAAAAGAATTATTCATGCTCCTCACGAGAAGGCACCGGATGGCAGAAGATGTCATCACTATTCATTGTGTAAAGTTTACAAATCACACTTTAAGAGTTCTGGAATTTTCCAGTGTATACATTTGTGTTGTAATTGGCCATGAGTAGATAAATCATAGGCACCAAACCTCATAGTATAGAAAGACTGCTGTATTTAGGGTACTCACTGTTGTTAATCTATGAGGTTTCATGGGCAATTTTCTATAGTGTGCTAAATGATTTGGAGAAAAAAAAACACTCCTTAGTGCATTCTTCATGCTGACACAGATATTGAAATGGAAAGAGTAAGGATAGACTGAGAGGTATTTTGTAATTGCTTTTGTATATTTGTTTGTTTGTTTTTAAACTTGTGGCGTGACATTATTTCCAGGAAATTAGACTTGATACTTTAAACTGGATATTGAAACAGTTTTGACTGGAAAACTCATTTCAATGATATCTACTTATAACTCCCTAATTTCTTCTCACTTTTTTATTGTTTCTCAGAGATTGGGGATGACAAAGACCACCAGAGATGCAACAGATAAATATTCTGTTCTCAAAGAATGTGTATTCTATTGGTATAAGTCAGACAACAAAACAGTAATTAGGATAAACAAAAGAACAGACAAAATATTGGGAATCAGAGAACAAAATTTATTCAACAAAACTGTGAAGAATAGTTAACCATCTTAGAAATTATTCTCTTTCCTTTTTAACATCTAGTATTTGTGAAATTGTGTGCTAAGTAACAAAATATGTAGATAAGAAAATAAAATTATCAAAAGCCAGCTATAATAATAATGATAGGGATTTGGAATACAGTAGGTAAGGACACATTACTGCATAAACCATGATGTAGCTGATATCTCAAGGGAGAAGAGAATGTTACTTGGCAAGGAATGGTTTAGACATGAGGAAGAGTGTTCACAGACAACAGATGGTGGAGAGAAACAAGCTATTATAACTTTTTTCCCTTATTTCTTTGTTGCAAAAAATCGTATATTTGATCATGATTCTCCCTTTCACTAATTCTTTATTCATGTTTTCTTCTTCTTCACTTTCTCCAAGATCTTACCAACCTTACTGCTCACGCAACATTTTTACTTTTTCTCTATCTTTCAAATAAACAAACAAGCAAAGAAAGAACAAAAAAGAACAGAAAAGAAAAAGAAACGCACACATATACATACCCTCGCAAGAACACAAAAAGGAACATCAAAACAAACTAGCAAACAATCAATAAGACAAAATGTGCCCAAACAAAGTAAAATAAAAACACAAGTTTACAAAAATACATTGATTTTATTTTGTGATGACCATCTGCTGCTGGGCACGGGGTTTCACTGGGTTTCTCCTAAGGTAATGGTATTGTACACAGAGACACTCCATTGGAGAAAACTGAGTTTCCCTTTAGCCATGGATATCACTTGCAGGTATCTTTTTGGTTAAGAGTAGAACACGGTGTTTATTTCTGCTTCTTCTTGCTGGGGTCCCATCTGGCTTGAACCTGTAAATGCTTTGTGAATGCTGCCAGAGTATGTGTGAGTACATATTTACAAAGGTTCTTTTTGTTCTGGCAGACATTCATCACATCTGGATTTTATATTTCCCCTCCTCGTCTATGTATACCCCAAAAGGCAGGTATTTTGTGGTCAAGAGATCGTATTTAAGACTGAATGTTTCAAAATTTACCATTCTCTGCACATTGTCCAGTTGTCTCTGTGTAAATTCTCTACTACTATTAGAAAATCTTCTTTGATGCTGGTTGAGAGAGGCACTTATTACAGGTAGTAGAAGTATGTCATTATGAGTCATTTAATTGCTATGTTCCTTTAGAAGAATATTGTTATTAGACATGTCCTTAGGCCTATATCATATCCAAGCTCAGGTTCTTAACTACATTAGCAGTGTTTGATATAGGTTGTACATCATGGAGTGGACCTTAAATTCAATTTCTATAAATGTGGTTGGTTACTATCATAACATGTCAGTAATGCATTTTTACATTTTGCAGGCTAGTCATGGTTGTAGGTCTCATGACGTCTAGCTGGGGAATATTGATGGCTACTTTTCTCTTGCAACATGCGGACCACTTTCCAGCGCAATGAATGCTAATCAGGACAGATGGTTTCTAGAACACAGATCAACTTCCCTGCATTCAATGACTAAAGTAATTGTTGTCTTCATCAATAGAACCTAACTGTTAGGTTTTGAAGAGTAACCAATAGGCTTGGAAATAGCCTTTGATGTTTGGGTTTTTTTTAAAGAGGACTTGTGTAAGCAGAGTCAGAAAGAAGAAGTCCTGGATATAGCATGAAAAAGTGTATAGATTACAAATTCCAAAGGGTCTTAGAGACCAGCTTAGCTTATGCTTTATCTTTAGAAACATTGGAAATATACATGAAGGTTTTAAGAAGAAGTAGAGCTTTCATGTGGGTGAAGTTCAAAGACAATATCCATAGGCGCATAACAGAAAGCCTGTCATTAACTTGGAGTGATCATTCATATGAGTACTGATTGAAGTAAGATTTAAAATGAGGCCAAAAAAAAAGGTGACGAAGGAAGTTCATTGAAGAACAGATAAGGATTCTAGATAGAATAGTATGATTAAACATGAAGTATACTGTAATCTGCTATTTGCAGAAAATTGAGAATGAAACGATGGAAAAGTAGGATAGAAGGCAATGTCTCAGTTAACATTTCAAAGGCCTATGGTTTTCAGGAGAAGACCTTAATCTAAGACCTATCAGTTGCTTTCAGGAATGAATTTTGAAAGATCACTGTCATAAGGGAGGAAAACAGTTAATTTTTGGGGGTGTGGGACAGACGATAAGACTACAACTATAGAGAGCACTGTCAGTCACATTTCAAAATATAATTATTGTGGAAAGTGTAATAAGCAAAGCAGTAGAAGTTGTCAGCATATCTGAGATTATAGTTACTATCATCAAGCAAATTGTCCTGAAGAAAATAACACATTTAGGGTTATTGTGTTAATATAGATCTTATTACACCTAAACTGGTCTTGCCATCTAGCTTGTTTAGAGACATTCACCAATCTTGAGATTCATGTCATGATTCTGTAAGAGAAGTCCAGTGTTAGGACAAGGCCAGAGCTTGGCTTAGTCAATCAGAACTGCCATTTTGAATACACACTTGCAAGCATGCAAAATTTACTTCCAAACACAGTTCTATAAAAACTGGAGAATCATCAACTTGAATAAAAATTACAACTCCACACTGTTTCTTGAATTTCTTCTATGGTTTTCCTTTCATTGTCTAGTAGATTGTTTTATTTTTTTTAATTAGGATTCTATTTTCCTTTCCCAATCACAGTCTGGTTTCTCACATATGAAGATAGGTTAGACATCTGTATCAAAACAAAAGTCTTCACAAAACTGTGACATATGTATAGATTTGTCATCTTATGAACTATATATTATACATTCAATTCAACTGAAACATTGG
Organism: Bramus lutescens; assembly: GCA_001685075.1. Classification (NCBI taxonomy): domain Eukaryota; kingdom Metazoa; phylum Chordata; class Mammalia; order Rodentia; family Cricetidae; genus Bramus; species Bramus lutescens. Next base: position 317,762 of record LOEQ01001187.1, read on the forward strand.
GAGAAAGTCCTTAGTCATTTGTCATTACTCCAGCATGCTTTAAGGATCTTGTCATCTGTGGTCATTATAGTAAGTTAAATGTACTGGAAAGATATATCTGCACAATGAAATAAAACAGGAACAACAACAAAGTAAGTCCCATAAAGTTGAATACAAAACACAAGGGAATGTGCATTTTGAGATTTGGCAAGGGAGAGCTGGATGAGAACATGTCTGAGAGATGGGAGGAAAATGAGCAAATAGTCTGTCAAATACTTCATAATAATTACAGGACTTTCACATCTCTCTATTTAAGAAAATAATATTTCCGATTTTATCACTACTCAGCCAAAATGTTCGTAAACATTGTGAAGTGGAACCTAATTTACATATTCTGCCAATTATGTGTATTTATGGATAACTACTCAGAGGCTTTCCCCCATTACCCCGAATAATTGAGAATTGGCTATAGAAGCCATTTCCTTTTCCTGCTGAATGGATGTGCTGTATTTATATTACCCATTACCAGGTGGCAGACGTACTGTTCAGTGATGTGTGTTACTTATCTGAAACTTGAAACTCCTTTCAAGGTTCATGTTCACCGGTTAATAGAAGATAATCTGTACGGAGCATAAATTCCAAGGAGATGTTACAATAAATCTTTTGCGCATCTCCCATTTGCTAAGAGGGTTCTTGCCAGAACTGACTTTCTTATTAGTAGCAACCATTGGCACTGTGATATTGTGACAATGACAAAGCTTTTGCATTATATGACTTAGAGTGGACACATTCTGCTTTTTCACTTTCATTTGTTTACTAACAGACCTTAAGACAGAAAACTTTCAAATCATTTGGCAACATATAATTAAGAATCACTCAGACATGTAATTTAATCAGGAGGATAGGAAATACATAAAAGTTATAAATGATTTCACAAATGACTTTAGAATTCTTATTCATACTAATTCTTTTGTGATGTAGATTAAAGAATTGATTTAGATGGGTTTTAAATGTTTGGTTTTCGTAATATTTTAATTAATTAAAATAAAATCCATGTGGTTAACCTGAGCATGCAAAGGAAACAATTATAACTCAAATATCTTTAGTGTCCAGGCTTCTAAATTATGCTTCACCTACTTTGAATGTAAGGGAGTTTCACTCTGAGATGACAATGGCATTAGTAGATGGGAATATTTCTGTGGTACTGTTTTATTACTGCCTTTATTCCCAAAAATATCAATTTGAATAAATATCCTTGAATGAAGATTTCGAACTTATGGACATTCTTATTCATTTCTGTGTCATTTTCTTCAGTATATAAGTCCCTAGGTTATTGAATTCTAATTATCTTTTCAGGTGAAGGTACTATATCCAAATTTGCTTCTTCCTGTGGCATGAAATTATGATTCTTTTCTATGAAATTAATCAGATATAAACTTGGAAACAAGGAAAATGATAGAGTTCTCATGTGTATAGGAACCAACTCTAAATTTACATATGCAATCAGAGTAGAAAAAATATCTTTAGAAATAAAAACCTAGAGTGACAGGCTGTAACTGTAGTTGTGATGGTAAAACATTCAGCAAACATTTCTGAATCCATCAGCTCAGCCTCTGTCAAACATATCCATACCATCTGTCTCCTTGTTTCATGGAGAGAGTCCAACATGACAAAGATATTTGTGTAGACACCACAATGTTCAACATGACCCACATTTTCCATTGATGATATTGATGCTGTTGCAGTTTGCTTTGGTTTTGAAAGGATTTGGACCTCTTACATGACAAGTATGTTTCTCTTTCCTTGGGAGATTGTTGCTACCATAGCTTATCTTCTGTTCCACTGGGCACATAACATGTGTTGTGACTTTATAGAAAGAAGTTGTTGTTTGGCAACAAATTTGATATTTTAAGCAATATCAAATTTCATTAGTGGTCAATTTTTTCACTAACTTCTTTGTACCATCATTTGTAAAAATCTAAATAGCCAGTTGAACATTTAAAGTTGGGCCACTTGTGATAGAGTTTGTCCTTGTAAGTGCTCATTTATAGGTTGAACAATTACATTGTGGTCCTTAGAGTTAATTTATCTACTGATTTAGTAAATATTTGTAGAGTATCTGTCAGGCTTAAATATGACACAGGAGTTAAACAGTATTGTTAATCAGAATATCGTTTGACAGTGCATCTACATCCAAAAATATCACTAATGGAAATTGAGTAAAGTAATTCCTACCAAAGAGGCAATAGATCACAGGGGGTGGGATGGGAGGTCATTTCCATTTTAGATTATGGAAAAAAATTATTCAGTTGGTTTCTTGGTGGATATGGAAGAATTACCAGAGTTTCACCAGATAGAATTAGATTTCAAGGTTTCCTTATAGAGTAAGATCAGATAAACTATGACATTATATGGGGATTGTAGATTTATTTCAATTTGATTTTCATACTTCTTTCATGCTGTCTTTAAATTATATCTGTAACTCAATGAAGAATTCTATACACTGTTAGTAAGATTTAACTCTGTACCATAAAAGGCAACTGATTCTTTTGTCTAAAAGCTCAGGCAGTTAGTAACTTATTTGTTAATTACAACTGAAAGACAGTCATTTCTAATTTACAGCACATTGCTTGTTTTTCAATGAGATAGAATATCAGAATATACACAACAAACACTTGTTCATTGTCCTTCATTATTGTACACAGAAAACCTGGTTCCCATAATGATTGGTTATGAAATTAAAACTAATATCCATCCAACTGTAATAAACATGCTGTTTCACTGCTGTTTTTTTTTTAGGTCACATAGATAAAAGAAATCTGATTACATAAATCTTGAAAGGCAAAGAAGACTAAATTAAATAAGTCATAAAGAAATGACTTACAAAGTTTTGATCAATACAGCTATAGTTTCGAGTTATTAAGGAAAAGAACTTGGCATTAGTCAATGCTGTCAACCTAAACATCTCTATTTTTTATACCAACACCAATACTTTTGTTGGCATTCCATCAACTTGGTAATTTATTGTGAATATTTCTTTTTGGTTGGAGGAGGACTATTGTTGGTTCCCGACTGCTTAGCCCTGAAATAATCACACAGAAACTATATTATTTAAATCATTGCTTGACTCAGTAGTTTTAGCTTCTTATTGGCTAACTCTTGCATCTTAATTTAACCCATCTCCATTAATTTGTGCATCATCATGTGGCTGTGGCTTACTGGATAAAGTTCTCAGTGTTTGTTTCTGGCAGTAGCTCCATGGCTTCTCTCTGACCCTGCCCTCTTCCTCCCATGCTATAGAGCAAGCCAGCTTCTTTATTCATTAACAAATAAAAGCAACACATAGACAGAAGGACCTCTCACACAATTTCCCCTTTTCTGTTTAAACAAAAAGGAAGGCTTTAAATTTAACATAGTAAAATTACATATAACAAAATAGTTATCAAGCAAGAATTACAGT
>LOEQ01001187.1:325053-337853 GCA_001685075.1 Bramus lutescens
GAAGCTACATAGCAACAAGCATTCCATTGGTTCTTGTATGGTGGGCTAGGGTCGCGCTTAGGACAAGGCTGTTTGCCCACCTGCAGGTTCTCGGAAAAACCATAAAATCTAGATAAGGCTAAACTCAGCACTCTGGYGGTTTTGATAGACTGTTACAATGGCTTGCTGTTCCCTTTATCTTCCTGTTGGCCTAGTTTCTACATAGCTAGCTGACAGCAGATACCCTGTTTTTGTGGGCTACACCTGGCTCCTCTTCTTTTCGTTGACCCAGTTTTAATTGGGTAGGGGTCTTTCAATGCTAGTCTGGATTATCTGATACAGTCATTGAAATGTTTTCCCTGTCCATGATTTCAGATGGCATCAACAGCTTTCCACTTTTTAATGGAAAATGGCGCACTCAGGGTAAGTTTACACTTAAATAAAATCTCATTGGCAAATTATTTGGAATTCAGGTAACTGATTAAATTAGTTAGGCTTTTTAATGTATATTGTTTTGTGCAAAGCATTCTGTTTTACTCTCTTTGTAAATATGGATATTTAAAGGTAAAACACTGTTGCTTTCTTCATAAAACAGCCATTAAGTTTTCAGACATAACTTATTAGCCAGCAAAGCATCATAAGTTATGAAACCTAGATTTGTGAAACTTTACACTGTTGGCAGTTGCTGCTATACATATATTTATTATTCCCAGTAAGCCACCCACTTTCAATCTTAGGCCAAAATATAATGACTATGTTCTATGATTTTTTAAGATTTTGTGAAATTGTATGAGATTGACTTATGGTAATTATTTATAAATCAAAATCCCATTATACTTAAGTTAATATATACTCAAAGATTAGAGATTTAGATTAGTTTTAGGTCTCTTGAGGTGCATCTGTGTTCACAAAACAATTTTTTTAAAAATTGCTAATAATTCACAATGGGTGATTTAGACATCTGTTAAACCTCAGCACAGGTTTTGAAATGTTCTTCCCAACATCTGTGATACTTTGCTCTAATTATGTCAAAGTAGCACAGAAATAGATGAAAATGAAAACCTCCGAGGAATCAAGGTCATGAGGGAAAACATAAGGTTTTGGGAATTTTTTTTTAACTAAAAGTATCTGATTACTTTCACAAGATTTGCTCTCTTGGCAGGCACCCTTTCCTAAGGATAGATATAATAGAAAGACAGTTTTTAAAGTGATGCTGAAAGAAATGACAATTGTGTATAAACCTGAGATCCTCTTAACTATCACTCTATTTCTTTAATAGCCTGTATTGGATAGAAGGTCAAAAGTGAAATTTACAAATAAAACATGTTGCAAGGTTACGTCCTTGAGCACACAAAGGAAGGATTTAAAAATATTGATTTTCATTGATAAAGAGATATGAATGAGTTACAAACTAGTGTTTTCTAAGCAGGATTGGCTCCATTTAGCGGCATTAGAGCAGGTGGTAGCCTAACGGTGCCAATGAGAGAATCTACATTGATTAATTTTGGAGAAACTATGATTATGGTAAACATTTTATTTATTTGTACAATATTTATTTACAGGAATACATTAGTCACTTTCCAGTCTTGTGTCAAAATGGAAAAAATGCAATAGTGGCTAATCATCTCAGAAGTTCTAGTCCATACCTGCCTAGCTCCATTACTATGAGGACATGATGAAGTAAAAGTAAAAGCTTGATTATGTAAAATTGTGGTGGAGAAAAGCTGCTCAGGTTAAGGCATCAGAAAGAGAGGTAAGTAGCAAGGTCTCCGTGCTCCTATTAAGGGCACACCCCAATAACTCACTTTGTCCATGTGGATTTCACCATCTCTTAACAATAGCATCAAAGTATACATCAACTATTATTAGAATATGTTTTTTTTTCTAATGCAATATATTCTGATTAGAATTTCCCCTCCATTTACTTCTCCCACTTCCTTTCTACCTCCTCTTCCATCCAAATATACTCCTTTTCTTGCCCTCATAAGAAAAGGCTTCTAAGAGGCAACAAAAAAACATAAGAAAATAAAATATAACAAGCTAAAAAAAATACTGCCACATTCCAGTTGAACAAGGTAAACCAACAGAAGGAAAAGAGCCTAAGAGAAGGCTCAAGAATCAGAGACCTACTTGTTTAAACACTTAGGATTCTTCCCTAAAATACTAAACTGAAAGCTACACAGAGAACCTGGTACAGACCTGTGCAGGCCCTGTGCTTGCTGCATCAGTTTCTGTGAGTTCATATGAACTTCACTTAGTTGATTCCTAGGGCCTTGTTCTCTTGGAGTCCTCCATCCTCTCTGGGGCTTAAATACCTTCTGCCTCTTCTTTCACAATGTTTCCTGAGCTCTGAGTAGAGGGATTTGGTGATGATATCTAATTTAGAGCTCTAGGTTTCAAAGCCTTTCTGTATATGTTGTGTGTCTCTCTATTTGTTGAAGGAGGAAGCTTCTCTACTAACGGCTGAATAAAGGCACTGATCGATGAGTATAGCACAATATCATTAAGTGTCATTTTCTTTTTCTTTTCAGACAAGTAGTATTAGGTATTATCCTAGGTCTCTGGGCTATCTAGTCTCTGGTTGTTGGTCACCCTAGCAGTGTGAAGGATAGATGATGTCATCTGGCAGAGTAGGCCTTAAGTCAAACTGGTGCTTCCACAAATTTTGTGGCACCTTTGTCCTAGAATACTTTGGTGGCAGGACAGCCTTGCCGATGAACCACGTTGTGGCTATGTTGGTACTACATTTCTCTTGAGGTAGCTTGTGGCGTATTTTTCTGAGCTGACGACACAAGAACATAAGAGTGAAGACTACTTATTGCCACTGACACAACCTCTTGATGCTCAGTAAGTTGTATGGTTGTCGTTGTTCAACAATAGGGTCTTCCTGTTAGTCTTGCTTTTGAGAACAACCTACTGTCTTGGGAACACCAAGGCTTTTGGGGGATTTCCATGGAACCCCTTTACCTAGTAACTTAGTTGAATGTAACCCACTCCTGGTACTTGAAGCTTTGTTTTGTTACAGGAGATGGTCATTTGTGACTCTGTCTCCCTCATTATTTGGAGATTTCCTTAGGACTGCCTTCATATATTTTTAAGCAATTTCTGCTGCACTAGGTTTCCATAACACTCCTCAAATGCCCCTTAATTCTAGCTTTTGCTGAAACCTGACCTTCAACCTTCTCTTTCCTCATCCCCCATTCTCTCACTTCTGCCCACCATCCCCCTAGTATACTCATAAAGTCTATTTTATTTCTCCTTCCCTGGGAGCTCTATATGTACTCCCTAGTCCATTCCTTTCTAACCAACCTTTGTGGATCTTTGGGTTGTATGTTGGATATCATTCATTTAATGGTTAATATCTACATATAACCAAATATATTCTATATTTATGCTCCTGGGCCTGTTTTACCTCACTCAGGATGATTATGTCTATTGTTTCTATCTCAATCCATTTTCCTGCAAATTTCATGATGCCTGTTTTTAACAGTTGAGTAGTACCTAAATATACCACAATTTCTTAATTCATTCTTCTGTTGAGCCAGGTCAAGTTTTTCAATAACTTTATCTAGCCTTATTAATCAGTGACATACTCTTTGCAAAAGTATGGCTAAGTTATATAAAATATAAACATTTGCTTTAAAATATTTTTATTATAGAAACTGAATGAATATAGGAAGATATGTAACATACATAAGGTCATTAAGAACTCAAAATTTTGTTTCATTTGTTAATTTGTAGCTTTCTGGGTATATATTTGTGTGTGTGCACATGCGCATGTGCACTCATGTATGTATACATGTATGTATGTATACAAGTTTGTGAAGACACAAATAAAGGCTAGAAATCACTGTTTGTTGTCTTCTATCATTCTATGCCTTATATTGAAATACAGTCTCTCAATTAACCTAAACTTTACTTATTTGTCTGAAGTGAGCACCAGGAAGCCCTAGATATCTTCCTCTCTTTATATTTTAAGTCCAGCAGTTTTGAGTGTGTGGTACTATGATCTGCTTTCATGTGAATGCTAGAGACTCAGATCTTCAGCCTTGAACAGAAAAAATTTGTTGACTGAGCCATCTCTCCAGCCTTAATTATGATTTTTTGTAGTAAAAATCAAATATACTGGCTACTAAAAGTATCTCAATAATCAAATAGTGAGATCAAATAATAAGTTTTTCACTTACATAGTGTGTGAAAAGAAAGGAAATTAAATTACTGATGTGTCTTGTTTTTTTTTTAAACGGCATTCTCATATGATAATATTTTTCCAAAAGTTTATAGAAATTTTGCAGTTATGAGTTAAAATTACAACACTGTAAATAAGCTCTGTGTAATATAATTCAGAACATATTGAGAGAACCTAGCTGTTCCATTGAAAGTTGAAACTCTCAAGAAATATGCTGTAAATCTTTCTGTATTAATGTCTTATAAATATGCATTCAATGTAGACTTATTATGCATTATCCATAAAACAGAAGCCCAGCACTAATATATTTATTAAACTATGATTGTTTGTTGTTTTCTTCCTTGAAGCAACCTTTATTTTGCCATTATTTGTTTCATTTATAGTTTGCATTAGTAATACTTAATGACATAAATGTAGCTTACAATAAAAGAAGAATTATATAACACTGTTCCAGGTAAAATAGAAAACAAATGATATTAAATAAATCATTTGCTCTCAGTCATTTGTGCTTGATCATTAGGCTAATTTCACAAATTCTTTTATGTTAAGTCCAAATTAAGTTTGGGGATAACTAAACATATCTGTTAAAAGATGCACCCAGACATGCTCTGCTTGACTTGCTCTACTATCTTCATTGCTCTTCTCTCTGGTAGTCTTTTCATATATAAGCTGATAATAATAGGGTTGTATTTGAGATATTCCCAGAAGATCCACATACTGAAAACTTGATGCTTAACTTCTGAACCCAATCACTGAAAGCTGATTATGTCAATAAGAAATTGATCTAATTAATGCATTAAAACATTGGTGAAATAATTATATTTTGGCATTTTGAGAAAAGTGTTAAAAGCTAACTACGAGATATAAACAAGTTGGGGGAAACAGATCTCTACGAACTTGACTTGAGGTAGAAAGACAAAGCTGTCTCTCCTTGGTCCTTTTCTGTTCTTCTCTGTACTCTGGCATGCATGAAGTAAGCAACCTCTGCCGTATTTTCACTGCCATGGATTTCTTTTTTCTTTTTTTCTGTCAGGCATGAAATAATGAAGCTAGACAAACATAGTCTAAAGGGTCGGAAAGCATGAACTACAACACTTTTCCCTCTTTCTACATTATTTCTAAATTTTCCAGTTACATATTTTTCCAGTGACAAAAATTAACAAATGCAACAAACCACACTAGGTTGTTTTATAAGATACATTAGCATTATATACATTATTTTGATGTGCCCTTGACAAATAGCAGTTATTAACAGTTAACTATTCAATGTCTTGCTATCTTTATGAAATCTGTGACCTGCCTTACTCTCACCTTGGGAAATGAACCAATAACCTCAAATGAATAAATAATATACTCAGAATTTACATTTTTTAATTACTGAAAGCTGAACATTAAAGCCAGTTAAATTTTAAGTCTGGTGTCTTATGTGCTATTAAATAAGAACCAATTGCAATTTGGTATGCGATACCATATTGATACCCATTGGAAGACTGACCTTTCTAAGCAGAAACAGAAGAGAAATTGACTGGAAATTATGAAGAGGGAAAGGAAGAAAGCAATGGGATTAGAGGAGGAAGGGAAAACTGTGGTCAGAATGCAAAATTAAAACCACAGTATCCACCTTTACCACACACACCCATTTTCTTTTCTGTCTTTTTGGTCTGGTTGGGACACCATTCCAAATTTGCTGTCATGTTTTTTCCCCTTTCATTCTCTTACAAATAAAAGTTAAGTATTTATGTAAGTTTTAGAAAGTCTTTCCTACATACCTAAACATAATAAAGGAAATATACAGCAAGTCAACAGTCAACATCAAAATAAATGGAGAGAAACTCAAAACAATCCCATTAAAATCAATAATAAGACAAGGCTGTCCACTCTCTCCATATCTATTCAAAATAGTGTTAAAACCTATAGCTAGAGCAATAAGACAACAAAAGGAGATCAAGGGATATGAATTGAAAAGGAAGAAGTCAAATTTTTGCTATTTGCAGATGATATCACAGTATACATAAGTGACCCAAGAAACTCTACTAGAGAACTCCTACAGCAGATGAACACCTTTTGTAATGTGGCAGGATAAAAGTTTAATGCAAAAATAATCAATAGCTCTCCTATATACAAATAATAAAATGACTGAGAACATCAATCTTTACAATAGCAAAAATAACATAAAATATCTTGAAGTAACTCTAATCAAACAAGTAAAAGATGTGTATAACAAGCACTTTACATAATTAAAGAAAGAAGCTGAAGAATATAACAGAAAATGAAACTATCTCCTATTCTTTTGGACAAGTAGGATCAACATATCAAAAATGGCAATCTTGGGCTGGAGAGATGGCTCAGTGGTTAAGAGCATTGCTTGAGTTCGATTCCCAGCAACCACATGGTGGCTCACAACCATCTGTAATGAGGTCTGCTCCCCTCTTCTGGCCTTCAGGCATACACACAGACAAAATATTGTATACATAATAAATAAATAAATATTAAAAAACGGCAGTCTCACCAAAAGTAATCTGCAGATTCAATGTAATTCTCATCAAAATTCCAGAACAATTCTTCACAGACCTTGAAAGAAAAAAATACTTAAGTTCATATGGATAAACAACACCAACAAAGCCATGATTGCCAAAACAATCTTTTAAAATAAAGAAACTTCTGGAGGCATCACCATCCCTGACTTCAAGTTCTATTATAGAGCTACAGTAATAAAAATAGCTTGGTATTGGTGTAAAAACAGACAAGTGGATCAATGGAATCAAATTGAAGACCCTAATATTAATCCATGCACCTATGAACTCCTGATTTTTGACAACAGAGCCAAAACTATATAATGGGAAAAAAAAAGCATCTTCAACAAATGGTGCTGGCATAACTGGATGTTGACATGTAGAAAACTGAAAATAGATACAAATGTATTGCTCAAAACTCAACTCCAAATGTTCAAAGACCTCAACAAAAAAATGCTGAACATGATAGAAGAGAAAGTAGAAAGTAGTATAGAATATGGGCACAGTAGACCATTCCTAAATAGGATACCAATATCATAGATATTGTGAACAACAATTAATAAATGAGACTCGCTGCAACTGAGAAGCTTCTGTAAGTCAAAGGACATGGTAAATAAGGCAAAATGACATCCTACTGAATGAGAAAGATCTTCACCAACCCAGCATCTGACAGAGTTTTGATCTCCAAACTATATAAAGAACTCAAGAAACTAAACATCAAAATACCAATTAAAAGTTTGGTACAGATCTAAACAGAGAATTCTCAACAGAAGAAGCTCAAAAGCCAAAACGATATCTACAGAATTGCTCAACATTCTTAGCCATCAGGGAAATGCCTCTGAGATATCATCTTATAACTGTAAGAATGGATTAGAGCAAATATACTGATGACAGCTTATGCTGAAGAGGATGTGGAGTAAGGGGAACATCCCTTCAGTGCTGGTGGTAGTGCAAATTTATACAATCACATTGGAAATCAGTATGATGGTTTCTCAGAAATTTAGGAGTCAATCTACCTCAAATCCAGCAATGCAACTCCTGGGCCTATTTCCAAAGACTACATAATCATACTATAAAGACATTTGCTCAGCTGTATTCACAGCAGCATTAATAGCGAGAACCTGAAAACATCCTAGAAGCCCCTCAACTAAAGAATAGAGGAAATGTACATTTGTACAATAGAGTATTACTTGATGGCGTAAAACAATAACATCTTGAAATTTGCAGGCAAATGGATGTAACTATTTTAAAAAAAGCATCCTGAGTGAGGTAACACAGACCCAGAAAGACAAGCACAGTACACACTCACTCAAAAGTGGATATTAGATGTAATGCAAGGGATAACCAGACTACAATACACACACAATCCCAGCAAATCTAGGTAAAATAGGAAGACCCTAAGAAAGGCACACATTTAAGAAACTGCCAAACTCTTTTTATGAATTTACTGTTACACTGATACTCATACCAAACTAAGATACTTTTAAGAAAGATAATTTCAGACCAATCTCTCTCATGAATATTGATGTAAAAATTCTCAACAAAATACTGGCAAACTGAATCCACGAACACATCAGAAACATCACCCACCATTTCTAAGTAAGCTTCATCCCAGAGATGCAGAGATGGTTCAACATACAGAAATCTACCAATGTAATACAACATATAACCAAACTGAAAGAAGAGAAAAAAGAAAGACAGAAAAAAAAACATGGATTGGTGTGGAACGTCCTTCTGCATAAGAGTTGCTTTTACTGGTTAATGATTAAAACTGTTTCAGCCAGTGACTTAGCAGAATAGGGCGAAATGTCAGTTCCTAGCAGATAGATGTAGACAGTGCATAGGCCAAATCAATGAGAAGCCATAAGGCCACTGCAGTTAACAGATGCCAAGCATTGGATAGAACCTTACTGGTAGGCCACAACCACATGGTAAGACACAGATTAATAGAAATTGGTTAATTTAAAATATAAGAGCTAGCCAATAAGAAGCATGAGCTAACAGGTCGGGCAACATTGCAATTAATAAGTTTTCTGTGTGATTATTTTAGATCTGGGTGTTCGGGAAATGAACAGTCTCTGCCTACAATGGATCATTGCATTAGATGCTGAAAAAGCCTTCTATAAAATTCAACACCCTTAATGATCAAAGTCTTGAAGAGAGCAGGGATACAAGGAGCATGCCTAAACATAATAAAGGCAATTCACAGTAAGTCAGCAGCCATCATCAAACTAAATGAAGAGAAACTCAAAGCGATTCTACTAAAATCAGCAACAAGACAAAGTTGTCTACTCTCCATGTATATTCAATATAGTACTTGAAGTTTTAGCTAGAGCCATAAGACAACAAAAAGAGATCAAGGGGATAGAAATCAGAAAAGAAGAGGTCAAATCCTCACTATTTGCTTAGAATATAATGGTATATATAAGTTACACCAAAAACTGTACCAGGGACCTCCTACAACTCACAAGCACCTTCAGTAATGTAGGTTACTCAGTAAATTTCCTTTATATAAAAGATAAAAGGACTGAGAAAGAAATCTTGTGATCACTCTAACCAAACAAGTGATAGATCTGTAATGACAAAAACGTTAAAACTTTGAAGAAAGAAATTGAAGAAGACACCAGAAAACTGAAATATCTCTCATGTACTTGGATAGGTAGAATTAACATAGTAAAAATGATAATTTTACCAAAACCAATCTTTACATTCAACACAATGTCCAGCAAAATTCTTCACAGACCTCAAAAGAACAATACCCAACTTCATATGGAAAAACAAACAAACAAACAAAAACAGGATAGCCAAAACAATCTTGTACAATAAAGGGACTTCTGGAGGCATCATAATCTGTAACTTCAAACTCTACTCTAGAACTACAGTAATGAAAGCAGCCTGGTGTTAGCATAAAAACAGACAGGAGGAACAACAGAATTAAATCAAAGATTCAGATATCAATTCACACACCTATGAACACCTAATTTTTGATAAAGAAGCTAAAAATGTAAAATAGAAAAAGGAAAGCATATTCAACAAATGGTGCTGGCATAACTAGATATCAACATGTAGAAGAATGAAAATTGATCCATATTTATCACCACACACAAAACTCAAGTTCAAATGGAACAAAGACCACAACATAGAATCAACCACACTGATCCTCAAAGAAGAGAAATTGAGTACATTTGAATGTATTGGTATAGAAGACCATTTTCTAAATATAACCCCAGCAGCACAGACATTGAGAGCAATAATTATTGATTGGGACCTCTTGAAACTAAGAAGCTTCTGCAAAGCAAAGATATTGTCAACAAGAAAAAACAGCAGCCTACAGATTGAAAAACAATCTTTACCAACCCTACATTGGACAGAGGACTTATCTCCAAAATCTACAAAGAACTCAAGAAACTTGACATGAAAAGATCAAATAATCCCATAGAAAATGATGTAAAGACCTAAACAAAGACTTCTCAACAGACAAATTTCCAGATAAAACTATATTGAGTGAGGTAACCCAGACACAGAAAAACAATTACGGTATGTACTCATTTCTATGTGGGTTTTAGACATAAAGAAAAGGAAATTCAGCCTGCATTCTACAAACCCAGAAAATCTAAACAACAAAGAGGACCCTAAGAGAGACATACATGGATCTATTGAATATTGGATATTGGAAGGTGAAAAAGACAGGATCTTCTGAGTAAACTGGGGGTGTGTGGGTCATAGGAGAAGGTAGAAGCAGAGAGGTGAGGAAGAGAGAGGAGTAGAGAAAAAATGTATAGATCAATAAAAACAAAAAAGAAATAGGGATCACAGGGAGTTATTGTTCAGTAAGTATATTTCTATCAAGAAAAATTATATACTTCGGAGATATGTAGTATAACATAGCACATGTAGTTAATAGGTTAAGAGAAAGGATGTGTTTGTGTCCTTAACATCCATGCACACACTCCACTCCCTACTCTCCATATTCACACACACACACACAAACACACACACACGCATGCACACTATGCACACACATTAAAAATCAAAAGACATGTACAAATGCACATAAGGAAACTTTAAAGTTATGGATATGCTTATTTGTTGATTATGTTGAAGGTTTTGCAGGATACTTTTAAATTATATTTGGGATGAATACAACATATAATATTTTTGTTACATTAGTCAGAGTGATATGGAAAACAAAGATTCTGCATGATGAGAGACAAGATCTGGAATGTATGGGCTGGTTCCTTCAGTCAAAAAATTACCCATTTTTTTCAGGAAATATTAATACATTGTTGATGTAATGGCAAGAATCACAATACGAATGTCACATTTGGCATAGTATTTTGCTTACTGCTCCAGGTCCAGCTTTATTAGTTCAAATCTATGTCAAACAAACATATTCAAGTAGAATCTGTCGTATTCTACCAGATTATTCTGATGACAATCCTCTGAAGCATGTGTGTGGTACAACTGAGTGATGTAACACAAGCTTAAATAAGCTGTGTTTTCCAGCAATTTAATGCCATCTAATTAAAGTAAAATGAAATCAGAATGGTATGTATGCATCACAGAGATTAGTGTCAATGATGGCAATCTATATGTGAAGTGTCAATAAAAAGTGTGTAGCTGTTCTGTTTGTTTTATAAATGGATGACACGTTTCTTACCTGGAGAGATTTAATTTCCCCATGTTATCAGGATTGCTGCCATCTGTAAGACTTTATCTCACTAAGGCTTATATAGACTTTAATGGCTAGCCCTGATACATGATGAACTCTGTGGAAAGCTAACTCTAGTGCTTGAAATGCTAGAACTCTAGGCCACTTTCAGGCATTGCAGAGTCCATTAAACATGACTAGGCAGAACTATTCTCAGGTGTTAGTTTCATGTGTGTTTTTAGGCTATCTGACAGTCCTACTACACTGATTCAAAATAAGTGCTTGCAAATAAAGGGGGCTGTTAAGCAAAGTAAAACATATTTATGGTAGAATTGTTCCCTGCTTATAAAATGTTCAAGGTCTTTTTGCAGACTTCAGTGAAGTGCTCATTGTTATATATTTGCCTTCTTTCTTCCATCTATTTATAGATTCATGGAATATTTCATGAGATGTGCTATCCAGAACCTCTCTTCGTACAGCTTGAGTTTTGCCAGCCAATTCTTACAGAAATACAACCAGGTCCCATAGGTGGAAAAGGAGGTATTAATGGGAAAATTTTGAGAGTTAGACAGTATGGGAAGAACTACATGTCAACTACAAGTCTTTGTTACACAATGAGTATAAAACGCAGAATGTCAATATCATATTTTAATGAGTACATGAGCCTAGAGGGTGAATAGTTGTGGTCATGCTAAGAGAGTGCCACATTGAGAGCTGATATGAGTACCCAAATCTGGAAAATGAAAAAAAAAAAGAGAGAAGTTTGCTATTGGAGCCAATAATTTGAAGCTATAATGAGAAAGAGGATTAGATGATCTATAACACAAAAAAAGATAAAGTACAGGTTGAAGTATGTGCTTTAACTCGGGGTATACCCCAATTATAAAGATAATTGAAGAGTTATAATAGAGAACGTGTTTTTATACTGTTTGTCATAAGACATGCTTTCTTTACCTCACTAACAGACAGAATAGTTTTTAGGTGAAGAGAAGGAAAGTGTGGCATCTCTGCAATTGCCAACTTGGCAGAAACACATTCAGCAGGGAGAATTGCTTCTGAGTATACCTAGGGTCTGGGGGGTGGATTTTCTGAACTGTTTTAATTGGTGGAGGAGGAGCCATTTTAATTGTAGGAAGAACTGTTTGCTTGGCATGGGATCCTAGACTGTATAACATGAAGAAAGTAAGGCTAACATTCATTCCTTGCATTTGGTTTCTTAGTTGCAGATACAGTGTGACCAGCTCTCTCAGGCTCCTGCAACTGTGACTTCCCTTTGGAATTGACTATGATGAGAAAATGTGAGTTCAGCACTTCCTTTCCATCTAAGGTCCCTTCCTCTGGAGGATTTTAAGAGAGTAACAGGAAAGAAACTAGCACAAGAACTACAGATTTTTTTCTCTTTTTTATTGATTTATATTGAGCTCTACATTTTTCTCTACTCCCCTCCCTGCCTCTCCCCTCCACTTCA
>LOEQ01001187.1:371174-396579 GCA_001685075.1 Bramus lutescens
AGAGGCTAGATATAATGGGCCATGCAGTGCTTAAATGAATACAATTTGTGTGTTGTTATTTCGGGATATAGGCTAGCCGTGAGGGAGCTTGGCTGGACGAAAAACAGGCCCTCTCCCCTTTCACTACGTTAGGGCAGACTCATAAAAAGCAAACAAGCATATGCTCACAATGTTCATAAACACATATGTGTGCATACATATGTATACATTCAGCAATACACACATATACACCCATGTACATACTCACATACACATAGTCATAAACGCAAATACTAACTTAATCTCACCCACACATGCACACACACATGTGTACACACAAATAAACATATACAAACATACATACACACAGATATGCACACACATACATTCAATCACACACATGCATACTCACATATTCACATGAGTACACATAGGCACACATGCACATTCACACAAACAAACTCATGTACATGGATTTAAACAAAAAGAACAAGCAACAAAAAAATCAGCTTTACTCTTAATTGTCAACAGAATGCTATTTAGGTAATCATGCCTCCTGAGCCTTTCTTTTATATCTCATTTCTTTTATCTGTTTTTTTACTTTCCCCCCCTTTATTTCCTAATTATTCCCCACTTAAATATACCCCCACTGGTTTTAATTAGACTTTCTCGACTTTCAGCTTGTTTTCCAGGCAGGTTTTCTTTCACATTCAAAGCCCAGCCTAGATTCTGGTGTCCAGGCTGTCAAGGTCATCAGGGAAGTTTGCCTGATCCTTCTCCCGTGGGAGTTTCTCTCATCCTCACTCTGATATCTGTGATTAGTCAATAAGATTGCAGCCCCAAGGAGATTCTCTGTTTTCTGAGATTAGAGAGGCTGCTGCTGTGCACACAGGTTGTCCCTTGTTACTTTCTCTCCCCATTCTCCTAATTGAAATGTAGTTCCCTTACATTGTGTTTTCACAAAATCTGTTTAATCTCATATTTGGTTCTGTGGTCTTTGAGCTCAGGTAGGAAATAACTGTAGCTAGCCCTGGGATACTGGGCAAGATACTCAGATTTCCCAGAAAATGAGAGTTGTTTTTATTATTGGCACCATGCAGTTTTCTGCTTGTTTATACTCATTATAATGAAACAATCACAAAACTATTGCCAAGGTCAAGAAAGGTGTTCCATTACAAAAGCTACAGTCTTTGGTTTTATGTTCCTCATCAAGTGAAATCTTTTAAGGTTAAATTCTAATGGATATCTTTTCCTAAGTAGTCCATTTTTCACTCAGAGTGCTGAAGATTGAAGACAAATATCTTTAGGAGGAAATGGTGTTTGCCAAATGAGCAAAGCCTCTAGCAGCATATTTGAAGGACATACTATATAGCAGGAAAGACTGTCAAATATGATGAAAACCATAAATATGAAAAAACCATAAAGATTCTTTTCCATGGTTAGTATTTGGAAAAAGAAAGACAGAGGATCTGGACAATAGAACAAAAGAATACTAAGAAAGGGGTTGGTTGGAGACTTTTATTCAGTGGGTGTTTTAATTGAAGAAACTCAAAGTCACTATCACCCATGATTTCTTGAATTTTTCTCATACTAATTTCTAATAGTTGATATATGTTTCATTTTTCCTGCTTCCCTGATCTTTAACTAAGGCTTTGTTTTCAGAAAAACTTATAATTTATTAATTCTTAGTTGGTAGAACTAAATTATAACAGAAAAAATTTCAAGCTGCATTTGTTTTCAAATTGCTGACACAAATCATACTAAGTCCATTTAGGTAACAGGTCATTCCTAGTTTACAAACTGGGATGGTATCAGATGAAGAAGTATGGTGTCTGCGTACAGAACGTGCTTTGAGGGCATCATTGAGAAGACACTGTGAAGAACAGGAAGAAGGGTGATTGTGAATGTCGTTGACAATAGAATCAAAAAGAGAAGCCCCAAAGATGTTTGTATTCCAATTCACCCCCAGTCTCCCAGAAGGGTGGAATATAGGCTGAAAAACCTTAGTTCAAGACCTCCTAGGACTCATTAACTGGAACTGGAAAAGCAATGTCCTGCCCTGGAGTCTTAGATTTTAAAAGTTCTGAAGCAAATCATGTGACGTTACACATTTACCCTTGAACAGACAGTGGCTAATTAAGCTATGGGGTTGTAGAATTCTTATTATTTCTCCTTAAGCTTGAATTCATTTATTTCCTTCTTACAATACAGGTGACAGGAGATAGACCCTAAAGTAAACCAAAAATAAAAATAATAATAATAAAAAATAAATGTAAAACACTTCTCAGAAGACTAACTTTGTCCGTAGTCTTTTCCATTAATTCTCCCTCCTCTCACATTCTTTTGTCCAGGCTGCTGTTAACCACACATGAATACAATCCTTACTCAGCCTGCGAGGTGTTGGATGACAAGTGTTTGATACCATTCTCATCCAAGCAAATCTTTAAAGCTACTGTTTTTTATAAATCATGATTTATCAACTTTGATTTTTTTCCTTTTCCTGGAAATATTATTTTCTCACATGGTATAGTCTGATTATGGTTTCCCTTGCCTCTACTCCCCCCAGTTCCTCTCTACCAGTCCTCCCTCTGGATCCACCTCCTTTCTGTCTCCCATTAGAAAAGAAACAAAACAAACAAAAAAGGAATCTGTGTGGTGGTGGCACATGCCTCTAATCTCAGCTCTTAGGAGGCAGAGGCAGGAGGATGCCCATGACTTTGACACCAGCCTGGTCTAAAAAGGGAGTTCCAGGACAGCCATGATGGTAACACAGAGAAACCCTGTCTGGAGAAGGCAAAAACAAAATGAAAAATAACAAAAGTAGATAATAAACAGATGATAATAGATAATAATAAAACAAAATAGACAAAACAAACAAATAGCAGGCAAAGGGCCTAAGAAAAGTCACAAGAAACAGCTAGAGATACAGAGAACCAACCACTTGTCCAAATATTCAGGAAGTCCATAAAAACACAAACCTGCAAGCCATAATAGATGCAAAGGACCTATAGGGTACAAAATTCAAAAGTACCAACACAACATTATGAGTCAAGGCTTCAGTTTGCTTTGGCCATCTCCTGCTGAGCATATGTCCTATCCTTCAGAGCTGCTTTTACTCCAGTAAAACTCCCTTAGAGAAAACTAAATTTTCCTTTGGGAGTAATTATTAATTGGAAACCGTTTCTGCATTATGGATATTTCCATGTCTTTCACATCCAGTCTAGAAATGTGCAGGTCCTGTTTATGCTACCTCAATGTCTGTAAGCTCACATGTGTGTTGATTCGGTTGATTTAGAGGGCCTTAGTTCCTTGGTGTCCTCCAGCTCCCCTACACTCCCTGGATATTGCACGCTTTCTGCCTTGTCATTCACCATGTTCCCTCAGTCCTAAGGAGAGGAATTTGATGGAAATATCACACTTAGGTGTGAGTGTTCCAAGTTCTCTCATTCTTGTATAATATCTGGTGGTGGCTCTCTGTATTTAAGCTTCACTGTTGATGTCTGAGCAAAGTAGTGATCTATAAGTCTGTATTTATTTGTGTATAAACTAATGTCATTAAGAGCCATTTTATTGCTACTTTATTTTAATAGAACAGCAGTGTTTTATTTTACCCTAGTTCTCTGGGCTTTCTATTCTCAAATTCTTGGTCATTTAAACAGTGTAGGATATGGGGTTCATCTCATGCAGAAGGCCTTCAGTCAAATCAGATAGATTGGTTACTCTCGTGAGCACTGTACCACCACTGCACTACACGTCAACCTATTCAAATATTTGTACTCTATCAATTATTAACTCTTAAGTTAAATAGCTTCTGTTGTTACCCAAAATTTGGTGGTGATAGTTTTTCTGAAACTGATTGGCAATCTCATTTAGCTTCCCCATTACAATTGGGGTTTCCTAAAAATGAACATTTGATGCATAGGTTTGACAGATAGTTACGTTGACCAACTCAAAAACCTTATCAATTCTGAGAGCCTGTGTTTCTAGCACAAACTCTGTGATGTCAGTGTAGCAGGACTCATAAGCCCGTTTCATTTTCAGGAAGACATAGCTTTATTACTGTATGATCCATACACAGAATACTATGACTGAAAACATCAACTGTTGCTTTTCTACAGATCTAAGTAACAGCTGTTTATCTTGTAACACAGACAACTGTGGGCCCTGTGTGACTCCAGAGCCTACAACAGCTTTTGTCTTTCTCGTAAAATTAACTCTTTTCCCTCTGGAGATTCAGAGGACAAAATCCCATAAGGTAGAAACAGTGAGGTTTCAGAAAAACGGTAATTTTTAAGCATTGCATTTTTGCTTTCCTGGCCTGGTGCATTGAAACCATCTGGCTATCTGCTTGCTTCTGTTCTTGCTAAAGATTATACTTAAACTTAGCTTTAGTGGGTGTGCAGCTGATTACCTATTTACATCTCAAATATTTCTTCCTGTTATGGCTGTGTGTTATTATGGACTCATCTACTAAAATGTTAGCACATGATGGGCATACCTTTACTTTCTACTATCCTCTGATCGAGATCAGAAAGATGTGTATATATTTCTTTTCCTTTATGAGTACTGGAAGAATGTTGCACATAGTTTGATTCCTTTTAGAGTTGGCCAAACAAAATTCTATGCTTAGAATTTGAGAGAAAAACTGTTTTGAATTAAAGACAAAATACAGTTTGAATAAATTGATTCTATTAGAGATACAAATAATATTAACAACTTCTAAAAATGCAAAAGCAAGCATCCATTTAATTCAATTTTAATATTAAAACCCTTTGTTTGTAAATTTTTCTCACTTATTCCCCTCATTTCATTTTTCACTCTTCCTGGGCTAACATTTTGGCAGCCAATTATCATCTATGTATAATAACTTAGTTGTTATTTTATTATTATTTAATTAGTTTTTATATATTTGAGACAGTGTCTTGCTACATATTTCTTACTGGCTTAGAACTAACTGTAGTTTAGGATGGTAGTGAATTTCCTTCATTCATCCTGCATCAGGATCCCCATTGCAAGCATTGCAGAATCAGCTCAAGGATTATGCCACATCCATTGACAGTGATGGGATTTCCTTTCTATCTCCAAAATAAAGTTTACTGGTATTTTAGAATTGTGCCTAACACCAATCCCTTTAATTCATTGAAAATAAAAATTCAAAAGTTTGTGCATGTGCCTGTGAGTCTGTGTGTTCATCTAGAAACAAACAAATGTGTAAGCTGGTTTGACTAAGGGTGATACAATAATCAGGAGAAATTTAAGCTTTGCCTCAAAGTTCTCTGCCCTAAAGGAAGAGACATAATAAGAGCAAGTACAGAAAAAATAACAATGAAAATTTTTCTAAATATTAATATAAATATTAACATACTTCAAGATAATATGTACATTTGATGGGGTGTTGCTAACCATCAGTATATGCTCAGAGTCTGCCTTGATGAAGGGGTGGTCCATGGCATGCATAACAAAATAGAACAAAAGCTAAACAAAATACGATGAGTAAGGCACAAATACTGTAAACAAGTGATACAAACAAAAGATGAGTGGAAAGTTATGTAAATAGCAGCGGCAGTCAATCTTTGAGTGGAAGGGATTAGGTTTCATAATCAATAGGGAGGCACCTGAAAACTGATCTACAGCTTACCATACTTTACTTAATACCCCTTTAATTTGAAATGGTCAAATCTTAAGCATCCATCTCATGAGACTGACAGTTGTAAATAGTATTGCAAATCCTATCTAAACTGAAGTATAGATAATTGTGGAAGAGTTCCAAAAAAAGTATATTGAACATAGACAAGAATTTAAGTAAATATAAAAGTGATGTATACACCATAATCTGAGATCAAGTTTGACAAAGAACAGAGAACATGAACAGAGAGCATGACGCAAAACTAACTTCTAAATTATCTTTAAATAGTTGAGCCAATAATTGACCTTTGGGATATGGAAGATGAGATACATACTGTGTCAGAGATATGAGGAGAATTCTTTGAAAAATATTAAGCATGTTGTTTGATCATGAAAGTAGATATGTGGGATTGGAGAATTGGCTCGCTGTTAAGAGCGCTTTTTGCTTTTGACAAGGATCCAGTACCTATGTGGTGACTCACAACTATCTGTAACTCTAGTTTCAGGGATCCAAAGCCTTTTTCTATCCTCCACAAGCACTGAGTGCACAAGGCACACACATACATTCAGCTGAAACAGTTATACACAGAAAATATTTTTTTAAAAAACTGAAAAGTCGAAATGCTTCTGGCAGTGAGTAAAGATGAAGCAGAAAATACTGTTTATATTTGTGATTGCTAAGGGGAAAGTTACCTATTTAACTACGATTATCTGCTCCCTGTTTTCCTGCAGTTTATCTACCACCCATCTCTCTGCCTATCATCGATATTCATGGGGCACTGGTAAATCAGATTAGTTGTTGCTGTGACAATGTACTTGAAACACGCATATATCCTATGTATCCTTTTTAAAGTCTGTGTTTATTTGTTTGTAAATTTTTAATCCAATGAACTTATTCTTTTCTCTTTTTCTCATGATTATCTCTCTGTTTTATGAAGAGTGATATTAATAATTACACACTGAAAGAACTGAATAAAAATTCTACCTCTAACATCTTCAGGCTTTCAAAGATTAACCAACTTTCATTTCCTGTTGCCCAGACAGAATGTATTTTCATAAGTTTCAATCTTGAAGAGAAACTATCAATTTGCCAGCCCCTTTGTAAGTGCAATTCTCTTTCTGAGAGCCAATATTAGAACCAACATTGAAGGAATAGTTACATGTCCCTGAAGAAAAGATCTCTGACTAATTGCAGATGTTTGCCCACGTAACTCTATAGTCATTGTGATAGTGTTCAGAATATATTTTTCAAAGGTTTATCAATTCCTCAAATTTCAGAACTGAGTCACCTTTTACAGTGCTCTTACATCGGAGATTAGAGAAATTACAGTAAACTTTATCCAAGTTCCTAAGAAAGAAGGCAGTCAAGAATTAATAAATTCATAGAGCTTTTTGTCTGTCTAAATTTAATTATATGGTTTGTGAAAACATTCAATTTTATGAAGGGGAAGATAGGATACCTCACAATAAAATGAACATTGGCGTCAAAGTGTTCAAATTTTCAGGTTTATTGTACTTCAAAATAGCTTCACTTTATCATCACTCAACTGCAAAAAGATCAAGTCCATCTAGGAATTAATATGTAGTATAAAGAATGCCAACACAAAGTACCCTTTTTTCCTATTTCAGAGACATGGGGAATAAATGGTTATATGAGTTATCCTGTGAGATATCCTGTAGTCCTTAGAGTAATAGACTCACATCATTTAAAATCTGGTCTGAGAGGATAGACGTGCTAATTTACAAAACCTGAAATTTGCATTTCAACCCTCTGACCTTTTCCTTCTATCTCTTTTCCCTTCTAACCTCTTTCTCTGATACTGGACATCATTTCACCATATCCTCAGAAGTAAATAAACTAATCTTTAAAATACTAATTTGCCACCTTTACATGATACAAATTATTAATGATAACAGCTATATATAGTATTTCAGACACTATATGCAAATTTCATACCAGATTGATTAAGAGTTAATTTAATGATACACAGTTGGATGTAATTACCAGAGATCCTGAAGATTTCTTGATTATCCACTATCTTCACTTGATGCAGACTATGAAATCAAAGTTGCAGACCAAATCAAATTTATTTTGAAGCCTCATTGCCTCACTGAAATTAAGAGACATAACCAGTTAATTGACACAACTATGTTTCTGTTTGTGTGCTGTGAAATGGACCTGAGCAGCACTGTATCCCAGGTGTTTATCAGACACAGCTGGAATGCCATCTGTGAGCCTTGTTCCCAGGCCTTTGCTATTTGGGTTACGGAAGCACTAACTGTCTTTGCTTTTCTTTTTAAAGAAGTATAGCATTATTAAAAAAAATCACACACACACACACACACACACACACCTTTTCTACATGCCATTGATAACTTTGAGTTTTTGGAAAATATTGTTACATATTTTATCTTTGTTTCCTAACTGATATAGGGAGAGAGTAGATAATTTTGTTAACATGATGGTGCTGTTATAAAAATTAAGTGTGTCATCATATGAAAGCACTTGGTATACTGATATGCATGTGGTTATCATCCAATGTGCATTGTTATGTGAGTGGATTATTCTTTAAGGATCATTCATGCACCTGTAAAATGGAACTTTGCTATGGGTTTTTGAAATTCCCATTGGATGGAAGAAGGTGACTTGGGAGTCTGAAAGGCATTAGCATGTAATGAATTTTGGTGGAACAGCATTTGGTTGGAACAGGAAAATCAGTTAATGATTTTTAAATTAAGATAAAATTTGCATTAGCTTAAATTCTTCACTGCTGAAGTATTTATCTTGCTAAGAGAAAGACAAACGTTCAGGTAGCACTGTGAAAAATTGAAATTTTTCTGAATTTTTTATCTTAGAAATATACAAACAGATTTATTCACTGTTTCCATAATGCAATTTTTGTTTTCTTGGAATTGTATCCTTTTGTGACACTTTTTCATAGGTTTTTAGTATGACTTTTTATTACTTTAAGAAATGTATACAAGCATTCAATTCACCATTTTCCATTCAATGGGGATTTCAAGTTACAAATTCTTGTCAGTCATAGTAAAAAATAAAAGTTAAATGGAGAAGATAAACTCAAAGATCTCATTCTGAAAGAAAAAAGAAAAATATAATATAGAAATGATAAGATAAGAAGGTAGATTTTTTAAATCTACATTAATACTAAAAACAACTATTAATCTCAAAATATTTTGGTATGGATTTTGGTCTATTCATACAAAATGAAAGTTATTTTTGCTATATTATATATTTATTTCTACTCTTGTTTGAGGTATGTTTCTTATGCAATTCATTTAAAATGTAATGTATAATTTAAAATATAGTTTGTTAGTCATCTATAGTAATCAAATTTATATTCATATTAGGTATGTTTTCAAGGTCAAATAGAGATATATTTTACATAGACAGGTGTTCTTCAAATACTTCATAGAGCTACAGAATGTGTCATTTAAGATGTCTTAATAATATAAGGTTTTTTATGACAATAAGGCAGCTCCAATCTACTTCAGAGAAGATAATAGTCATTGAAAAATCTTCTGTATAGAGTTTACTTTCCTTATGTAAAAAGCTAGGAATTTGGGCACATAAATTTCACTTGTCTTAATTGTTGACAGTATACTCTCCAAACTGTACCAACAAGACACAAAAGAAAGTGACTATCAAACTTTGCCATGACAAATTAGGAGAGTTTTAAAAAATTTACTGTTTCTCAGAAATGTGTGTCAGATATACAAGACCTATAGGCCAAAGGCGGATACCCCCAAATTACAAATGTACTTAGGGTGACTGTCTGGACAGCCAGATGTCTCTGTCATTTGGGTCATATTTTGTATTGCACTTCCTGTATACTCAGGAAATAATATAACCTTCTGGAGTCTTTGATGGAGTTGAAGACTATATAGTCATAGTTATAGCTTTCCTTAGTTATCATAGAAGGTAAATTACATATTGAGCTTAGTACTCAAGATAGAATAAATAATAAAGTAATTTTTCTAAATTTGTCAAATACAAATGGGATGGATTTTGTAATTGTAATTTTTACTTGATGACCTTTTTGTTGTACATAATTTTACTATGTTAAAGTTGAAAAATTCCTTTTTAATTAGACAGAAAAGGTAATAAGGGGAAATTTCCTTTATAATATATAGCTATATGTCACAGTGATTGGTTTAATAAAAAAGCTGACTGGCCAAAAGCTGGATAGGATAATGTCAGGTGGAAGAGCTAAACTGAGAATACTGGGAAGAAAAAGGTGAGAGTCAGGAGTGACAATCAATTCAGAGAAAAGTAAAATGAGAATGTCATACTGAAAAAAATACAGTCATGTGGCAAAGCATAGTTTAAAAATATGTGTTAATTTAAATGTAAGAGTTAGCTATTAATAAGCCTGAGCTATTGGAAGAGCATTTATAATTATTATTAAGCCTCAGTGTGGTTACTGGGTAGTGGCTCATGGCTCAGAAACTGCTGCCTACACTTGAGCATCTTCTCTGTTATGATTTTCATTTACTCATCTATATTTAACAAAGAGACATAAGTCACTCTGAACATTATTTTAAATAATTACATTCAGTCCTTCATGTTTGACTTTAGATAATATTTGAAAAGAAACCATCAATTGTCTTGATTAATACTAGATCTTATTTTCACTTCTAAGCTTTTTTTAAACATTCCATTCCATATGAAGCTCTGAAGATAAAATTACTCATGACTTTCTGACTTACAGAGCAGGAGAGACTATATTCATGGACTGTCTATAGAGACACTTCCTTTTTGAACCAATTCTTTTTTAGTATGTTGTATGTTTTCATATATCTCTGATTTTGGCTAATGGAAAGATTGGTATATTAATTACTGTTATTATTATTTTACTTTTCCTTAGATTCCTCTTTATTACCTCTGCCTTTTCTGAAACATCTTAATAAGACCAATGGGAAACTCATACATTTTATTTTTCACCATTAATCACATGCGAATGTATAAAATTTTGATTCCATTGTTTTCTTTTATACATGGCTTCTTTTCTGTAAAAATTTCTCCAGAAATCATGTGTGGGACTTCTAACCACATTTTCATGTTTATACTGAAGATTAATTTGTACATTAATTAATATTTGGCTGAGTTTTATCCAAATTGCTTAGCATTCTGAATAGTTTCAAAGATTTTAATAATCAACAAAACATAGGATTTTAGAAATCACATTTTGAATACAAATCATCCATTATGCTTTGTAAAAATATACAAAATATTTAGCCTTTAAGAAATTACTTATAATTAAACAAACATGAATGAGAAACATGAATTGAAACTATAGCTTGGGGAATCAAGGGATAATAGAATTATGTCCTGAAGGAGATTGATTGATGTTTATCGCAAAATAAAGAGTTCATATCACAGAAAGTATGGATAAATATATTTTACAGTATGCAGAATAATCTAAGGCCTTTGTATATTAGGAAGCTAGGACTAAGGTTATGATTTTCCACATAGAGGTTCTCTGTTTTAGACCATAGCTAGGTTTTGCTTCTCTTTTATGCTCTATGTTTTGTGGGGGTATACTTATTTATAGTCAGTTAATGCATCACTACTTAGTATATACTTAATTTTTAAGGAAAAAATAGTTTCTGTGCAAATCTGAACCGAATAAATAAAGATTTTATTCACTGGTGTTTGTATTTGCATGATTCATAATAGCTTTCAGATTGCTTTAGTTCAGTTCTTAGCTCTAGCAAGGCCTGAGTGGTATGTCCTTTGAAGAATGAGCATTTCGGATCCACTCTACATTTACCATCTCAACCATTTAGAGAGCTGTTGTATGAAGGCTATTTGTTCCTGGCTTCCCAGAACTGAAATAATTACACAAAAGCTGTATTAATTCCGACACTGCTTGACCTATTAGTTTATGTATATGTCTAGCTCACTCTTACCTCTTAAATTAACCAATTTCTATTACTTTATATTTTACCATGAAGTTCATGGCCTACTGGCAAGGTTGTGCCCACCAGCTTGTGTCTTTCTCCTCTGGCGCCTACATGGCCTCTCCCTGACTCTGCCTCCTTTCGGCCAGAATTCAGTTGAGTTTTCCCCGCCTAGCTCTGTTCTGTCCTGCTATAGGCTCAAAGAAGTTTCTTTATTCATTAACCCAATAAAAGCAACACATATACAGAAGGACCTCCCACACCAGAGAGCCATGGTGGTGTCATGGTATATAGCTTGCTACTCTAATAAGAATGTGAAACTTGGGGAAATAAAGAAATAAAAAAGGAGAAAATATAAGTGAAAGTTATTTTCACGGTAATTGGGGATGGGTAGGTGTAAATTAATACAAACTCTGTAGGAAAAGATTCGAAAAAATATAATAGACCTAAATCTTGCTGTTCCACATAAACAATGTCCAAGAAGCTAAAGTACATGGCGACAAAACAACCATCTTAGAACGTCAACAACATGATAAAAACAACAGTCCAAAACTAGCAACTACTCATATCTCCATAAAAATGGAATGAATAGTTTGTAATTTAGTTATACTTTGAAATTCAACACGAAAATGAGAATGGACAGTTGTGACACACAATACCCATGAATCTTAAAAACAATGTGGAACAATCAGATCAGAGACCATGCTTAATATTATTTTTATAAACAATATCCAAATGTGCATTTTTATTCATGGGTTTAAAATTCATTTTACTTTTACATATTTGGCATGTGGGACAGTGGGATGGTAATAAATGGAATAGACATGAGTCATTTTGGTAGTAAAAGGGCTTTTATTTAAGATGGAGTGTCTCCAAAAAGTAGAATCTGTTGTAAAATTTTGACAATCTATTATGGTTTGTGAAGTGAAATCAACCCAAATCGACCCCCTCACATTCATGGTCTCCTGTGTTTAAAAGCATTAGATCCACTCTTACTTCACGAAGGAGACTTTGTTGAATGTATTCATTCATTTTTGTACTTGTGTTTAAGCCTTGGATTTAAAGCTTTCAGCTCTTTGCTTTCTGATCATGTGCATTTCTCTCAATAGGTGGGTTTCATCTGTAACTCCCTCTACCTCTCACCCCTCTCTGTTCCCAGGTCCTTGGCCCTGTGGGCAGGCAGCCTATTTCTCCATTTTCACACCCCTGCCAATCAACACACCTCCAATTCTCTGCCTTTCCATTGTCAATTCATAGTACAGCTTTCAGAGGGTACCATGTTGGCAGCCTTCAATGCTTCTCCCTCTTGGTTTGGCACTCTCATTCCTGTGATGGCCCCAGGGTCTGCCAATCCTGGGACTTTTCCAGCGTCTCCCATGTGAGAGGTTTCCTCCCTCACATTGTCCAGAGGGTTTGTATTATTATGATTATGGGTAATGGGCTTTTCATCCATCAGCTGCCAAAAGCTCATGCTACATTTTATTCCCACTGTCTTTTAATTTTCACTTTTTAAATGAAAGCAAAACAAAACAAACAAGAGGTTATAATCACCTCAATTTAACATTTGGAATGACAAAAAAATAAGAAAAAAGGAGAATTGGCAGTATCCGAGTGCTATTAAAAAACTCAGCAGCCTGTTGGCTTTTCCTCTTTGTTCTATTTTCCACTTTACCCCCTTCCTCAGGTGGCCCTCCCCCTTCCACTCTCCAGCAGCCTGAGAACTATCCATGTGGTGATAGCTTTCAACCCCACTCACCCGCGCGCCATTTAACCATGGGTTTTAACCTCTGCTTTATAGCAGCTTGGTGCACTATTAAATCAGTATTCTTGTCGCAGCACCAGAGAAAAAGAGTTGGAGAGCTATTAAATTCAAAATAATTGTTTTGGAAATCATGATTGCATGCTTTACCGACTTGTGCAGATATAGTTAAGAGAGCATTAATCTGTTTTTCCCCAAACCAACTGTTTTGCAAAACTTCGCAGGTTGGCATTTTCCATTACCCAGGCCTAGTACTAGATAAGACTTTCCAGTAATAGAAGTTATAAAGTATTCCTCATACACAAAAATATTCAAGAAAATATGCATTCAAATGTAAGCTCAAATGGAGTCCTAAAACTGGTTTCCTGTGTCTAGTTTGCCTTCAGCAAACTATCAGACTCTCCTTTGAATGGGAAATGACTTGGCAAGTAACAAGAATTTAAGTGAGGGATGTTTGAGAACTGGAAAAGAAGATTTCTTATAACCAGTTCCTAATATAATGCTGCTGCTGAACACTACTTGGAATTTACTCCTTTGATCATGTCCTGTATTTTTGGTGTTAGCTTCACATCTCCTTCCAATGATTTCAATGTAACAAGGATGATGAAGAACCACTTCTGGGATTGATTTACAAGTGAATATTGGATCTGATTTTACGTAGCCTCTGTCATGGATTTACTTGTTCTGAGGAAAAATCAATTACAATCCAGTAAATTGTCCTGTAGAGAAATCCATGTGGAGAAGGGTTCAGTGTGTCCCCAAGGTTACAGAAGGTTGGAGAACTGAGGGACTGAGGTTACCTCAGATTGCTCTTGGAGAACTGAGTCTGGATAACAGTAAAATTAATGATCTTGGATGGGTCTCTGCCCCAGCGAGGTCTTGAGGAGATGACTGCAAACTAAACATTCAGACTATACCCTTCTTGGACAGACAAAGTTAGAGGACTCCTCTCCTGATCCTGATTCACAGTAACAATGAGGCCATGTATGCTCATTGTTTTAAGTGACTAACTCTTAGCATAATGTACTATAAATTCAAGGATAATTATGATAATTGTAATAATAAAAGCTGTTATGATTCCTTTCATAGCTTGTGTATTAATATTCTTTTCAAAGTATATTTGAAAAGTACATTATTTAATTTCATCTTCAAAAAATGGCAGAATGTCCACCTTTTTAGATTAAAAAAATTAACTTCAGAGACTTGAAACATATCTAAGAAGATTGCCAGTCTTCCCTTAGATTGCATCAGGTAGTCATGGTCGGTATCAGTACTCTAAATGACAATACTGAGCCACATGTTATAATATGTTACGTTATGTTATGTTACATTATGTTATGTTAGAAGGGAAGTGCTTTGTAAACTGCAAAATGTATTACAAATCTATGTTAGAAATACCAATGATTCTGGAACTCCATTAACAGAGCTTCAAGTCTACAACATAATATCCTGAAAACCTTATGAATGCAAATTTCTTGAAGACTGTATTACTTTTACTTCCATCAATTTCTAGTGCCCAGAGCTAAGGGAAGAGCTCATCTGAAGAGAACAGTCATAAGCAAAGAGAGGAGATCAAATATGTGAGATGCAAATAAATCCTCAAAAGTCTAGGAAGCCAAGACACAGCTCCCATATTAGTGACAGGTAGACAGATTTAAAACATTTCCTAGCCAGAGCTCAGCTGAAATGGATTCACAAATGACAATATGAATTAACAAATGACTGAAATGCACTCTTATGAGGAAGGAATTTTGGGATAGTCTTTTTTATATAGTATTGAAAATTTCTCTTTTCTCTCTTTTATACATTATATACACATATACTCACAACATAGTAACATAAAAAACCAAATGTTAATTTCAAAAGGTTATGAACTTGTAATGAACCATAGGAATGTATTGCATTAATTTCTTTTATACAAAATGGCTCATATTGTTCTCAATAATACATTACGTAAATGTAGTTTTAATAATCACCATGGCAACCAAAATTATAAATCTTCCTTTGTGTAGTCTCTCCATGTAGTGTGTTAAATGCACTTAATCATTACAACCCACAGAGTTTTGATCGCTTGAGTCTGTGTCTTATTATCTTAGACTTCTTTAAGGAATGACATTCATTCTTTAGAGAAAGAACTTGAGAACAATAATGCCTCCCATTAATCCCACAGAAAATCACCATCAAAATTAGAGGGCAAAAAGAGTATCCATTTATTATCTTGTCATTCAAGAAATCTGACATTTAGAAAGTGTCCACAGGGTTACCTTATTTTGGAAAGCTCTTGTGATGAACTGTTTTCTGGTTGTCCTGGCTTCTGGTAAACACCTGCTCTTTTGGCTGGTCATTCTTTTCCATCTTGACTGCTCTTAAGTGTATCTAAATCTCTCCCATCCCTGCTTCTTCATCATTTCTTACATCAACTCTCTAGCTTCCTGTCTTTAAAACCCCTTATTAAGCTCAACAAATAATCTAAGGTCATTTTTTGATCTTAATCCTTATCTTAATTATTATCTGCAAGATTCCTTTTGCTATGGAAGTTTCCATATACTCAGATTATAGCTTTGGTAATTTTTTCCTCATCTGCAATGGACTTATGTTCATTTGGAGAAGACTTAAACAATGATCACAAAAGAAACCTAGTTATATGTGAACCTGTAGGTATTTATTTGTCATAGCATGAAAACTGGCAATAGGCCTATTGTCTTATTGCCTTCTGTCTGATTCTTTATTATAACGACAGGGATGTTATTGATTTAAACATTCTAAAAATGAATGTTCATCTGTAAAGTCAGCAGCACATCCTCAACATACAATTTTATCTGTGGGTCAAAGGACATCATTTATACTAACTTATTAATTCTACGATGAAGAGGAAGCCAGCGTCTGATGTGGGAAAATTATTGCTCCCGGTGATACCTTAAGGTCCTGATTGCACTTCAAAAACGTTGGGTTTGAGTTTTGTCTTGGCTTGATATCCAAGTAACAATTGACCTTAAAACAATTACTTGACAGAATTGATTTAAGAAAATAAAGCTGACTTGTGTTATAAATGAATAGGTCAAGCATAACAAGGAGTATTTTCATTCCAAGATGGGAAATAGAATTCCTTAAAATAAGAATTTAATAAATTAAAGAAATAGTCAGTCGACTTTGTATATTTTTGCTATAAGTTTTCCCACTGTATAGTTTTGTGTATACAAGGCCCAGGGTAAATAATAGCAAAAGACTACATCTAAATTCCATTTTCTCCCATGAAAATAATTTAGAATTTTTGTGGTTTTTTGTTTTGTTCTTTTGTTGTTTATTTGTCTCCAACCACCCCCCTTTTTGACAAGATTTCAGTATTGTAACCCTATCTATCCTGGAACTCACTCCCAGAACAGGTTGGCCTTGAACTTCCAGATCCGACTGCTGGAATTAAAGGCATGCATCACCACTGACCTGCTGACAATTTATATTTTATTGGCAAACTATGTTGCTTACTTTTCGAACTATTGTGGCAAAATACCCACCATATGCAACTTAAGGGAAAAGAGGTTTCCTTTGATTTATAGTTTAGAATACATATTTAAGGCGAGGCATTGTGCCTCTAGAAGCAAGGAACATATAGTGGTGGGAGTTTACAGCGACATCACCTGCAGCAGAGTGAGCTAGAACAGGAGGTGAATATCCTCAAGCAATACTCCCTTCTTTTAGGTAGGCAGCAGTCTCAAGTGTTCTATAACTTCTCAGAACAATGCCGGGCCCTGGGGACTAGATTTGCAAAGGCAGGAGCTTGTGAAGAACTTTGCTTTCCTTCTTCGGCTCCTTTCATTCCTCCCTCCCTCCCTCCTTTCTTCTTTTCTCTCCATTCTTCCTCCTTTCATCTCTTCCTTTTCTTTGTATTTGATGCTAACAAAGGCAGCAGTAGTAAGTTCAAAAAGAAGACTTAAAGAAATAAAATGAGAAATACAAAAGGAAAAATCAAAAATCAAAAAATCAAAAAATAAAAAATAAAAAAGTACTGATATTTCCTCTGAATGGCTTCATTGTTACAAACAAAAACGTAATAATAATGTATTAGAGATTGAAAGGAGAATAAAACAACTCAGAAAGCCACTGCCCTCATTTTAGTGTTTTACAGTTAGGTATAGAAAATCAGGAAATCTAATGGCTTCACATTCTACCACTTACCTTCCTGTTACCCAAAGCTAGCTAATTAATATCTTGAGACTTCCTATTTTTTCCTCTGTGGTGAAATTTGCAATTTCACCAGGAAATGCAGGTGACGCACTCAGATTACTTCTTGAAGTGCTTTTGACCAGAGTTCACGCTGTTTAAAAACAACAACCTGAGAAGTACCCACTCTACCTTATTTTAAATTTAAATCAGAGAATGTTATTTTGATAATAGAATGTTCTCAAAAAGCCAAAAAGAGCCACTTTCTAGTATTGAAATTGACAAATTTTATAGCTATTTAATCAGAGTTCTATTGACCGATGGTGACATGAAGAACCACCTTCTATGTTGCATAGGGATTACAAAGAGTTGTATGTGGGTTTGACATAAGAGAATAAAAACTAGTGAATACACATCATATTCTCGCAAAATATAACATGTATTTGGAAGAAAAGTGGAAATTTTTGATTCGGTTGTTTCTGCACTGCAGTTCCACCAACTTTCTCATAGCTTCTCCCACATGCCAGACTGTTTTTCACGTCCATCTATCCGCTAGAGTGGAAAAGGCTCCTCCCACTCAGGCTAGACAGCAGCCTCCTATGTGACTCCTAAGACTAGTCATAAGTTGTCCATTTACTTGCAAATATTATAATATGCCAGATGTTTTGTGACTAAAATATTATCATGACTTTTATTATTCATTAATGTATATTTTTAATTTGGGGTAATACACAGCTGTCTCCTAAGCTCAGCCTCTTACCAGTATCAAGAAAAGGGAGATACCATGTCTTCTGCAGAAGTATTGAGAATGACCTAAGGGAGACTTTGCGTTATCATTAGAGGCAAAAATGAAAGTTGGCTTGTTTAGTTATCTGATTTTTCTTAATCTGCTCTATGAATAGAATATAGCTTATTTTGAACATTAATTTCTGGCATCAAGTATGGTACCTAGGACTGTATTTTGTAATTGGTCATCTCCTCTTTAAACCGTTGATTGACTCTTAAAGCATGCATTGTCATATCATAAAATATTTCATTTGAATATAAAAATTCCAGATTACTTAGTGACAAATTAAGTAAACTTTAAATTACTCAATATTTCGGCAACAGTGGCAAACATCAGGAACATGTTTTTGATACAGGGAATATTTCTAGTTTGTTTGAAATACAGACTGGTGGTAGTGTATACAAAAGTTTGCTTCCTAGAAATGCTCTCAGAAGTTAACACATTTATTTAATTTGTTACAACTTAAATTGCATTAGTATTAGCAGATATCTTTCACCTTTCTATTCTCCTTAAGTCTGACTCAAAAGACTGATCTACAGCTTGCAACTTCTCCCAAAGAGAGCTCTCATCTAACAACAACCCAGCACAATGTCACACACACACACAAAACCTATTTTCTTAGCCAGTCCTTGTTACTGCTCTCGAGTATTATACGAGTTAGCAATCATCTCAGGCAGACAATCAAGACTTTTTCAAATCTGAATTAAAGCCTGTCTTCTCCCTCCAGTCAGTTCAGCTATTGATTCTGTCATCATTTTTTAGGTAATGGCTTAAACAGTATTCCTTAAACAAAGTCTGGTAAACATATACTCACCTGAGAGATAGTAGATTGAGGATTAAAACTTGTCATTTCTGTGTGGGTGTTTGCAGTGTAATTAAAGTAAGAAGAAAGGAATGACTCTAAATTTGGGTGGCACCTTCATGTGGACTGAGATCTTGGACAAAATTGCAAAAAAATCAAGAAGTGCCTGGGGAACTCTAATTGATTTTGTTATCTGTTTCGTTGTTTTTTATGTTTATTAATGTGTGTGCATTGCTTCTGTTTCTGGTGTCTATGAAGACCAGAAAAGTTTATTGCTAGAACTGGAGTTAGAGACAGTTGTGACCCTCCATTTGGGTAAGGGGATTGAACCTGTGTCTGATGGGGAAGCTCAGCCAATCACATTTGGCTAGGGCGTGGCCTCCTGGAGCCGGGGAAGATAAACTTGGAGATCCAGGTGTGCGCGCTCTCTTCTTTTTCCTCCCTTTCGCGCGCTGGACCCTGGTTACGTNTGAGTTCGTTGTTTTCCAATTATTAAACTAAATCTGTTATATTGAACTGGTCTGGTTGATCCTAATTTACCGGTAAACCACGCCCATCATGTGTCCTATGAAAAAGACAGTAAGTGTTCTTAACTCCTGAGCCATATTTCTAACCACCTTATCTAGATTTAGTGGATGACAAAAATACTCTGAGAAAGGAGAATACAGAATAAGAATTTTGAAAGGATTCCTTGCCAAATACCTGGCAATAAAGTGGTACATATCATTGTTTATTGATGGAGTAGAAATTATTCTAACAAAAGTGGCCTTGAAAGTATCAAATATATTACCAGTTCCCAACTGGATTAAAATGCTTGCTTAAGCAACTGAGTGAGCTGTTTCTATATTAAAGAAAACTATGAGAATGTGGTAACTCTCCAAATGGTGGAATTATGGGAATTCCTAATTTTTCTTTTCAAAAGCCAGTAATAGAAGTCATTCAATGTTCTGAACTATAAATAAATGAGAAAAGATGTAAGGGTATAGGGATAGTGCTTAAAAAGTTGGGGATAATCATTCTATGGAGAGAAGTAGGTGTGCAAATGAGGGAATGAAGATAGAGCACCAAGATATTCAGTTCACATAATTATATCCTTCAAAAATCATCTACCACAGAAAAAGCACAAAAGAGTTTTCTAGTACCTTGTGTGTCTTTATGTGTGAGTTTCTACTATCTTCCAAAAGCCTTTGTTATAATTAACTACTGAGAGAGTACTTCATTCCTATGGAATCTCATTTATCATCTGTTTAATTCAAGAGACACTTTTTTTTAAAGCAAAGGTGGTATAGGAGTGACCCATTATATGTATTTCTTCAGTGGTATAACAACCCATGTTTCTCAAAATCCATCACACTGACAGTTTAAGGCATAGACGTAGCCTTAGGTTAGGGGTGCACTTAAGAACATGAGGAGTCATTCTCCAGATCAGAATGTAGTGTGGAATTTAAAGTGTAGGTTCAATAACTTTGGGTGACCCACTTGCCATCACATTCACTTACCAGAAACAACATTTTATACTAATATTATTATCCTCACAGATTTGGCCCCTGAAACTAAAGGTATTGGCTTTCAAAGGGAAAATACTACTGTTGGTGATAAATTTCTATTGAAATACAAAATATGACTTTAGTACTTAGGTTTCATAAGAAGAGACTAGCACTCACTAAACAAGACAGGCAACATTGCAAGGATAAATACTTTTATTTATCCAGGAATGTGGAGCTATAGTAATCTTTGTGATTATCAAAATGGGAACAGAATTAGTAGAGACAATGGTTTCAACTGGGTGGTGATTTGAATTATCTAGTCCAATTGTGATAGCAATTGTACAATTCAATTGTTTCTACCTACACATCACATAATGTGCATAAATTAAGTTCTCACAAAGATATGGATTTGGATAATGCCACTAGGTATGCCAGGGAGGTCAGTGGAAATACAAAAACAGAAACAAAAGAAGGGAGACATTATCAAGTGTAGCTTGTAAGCCAGCTGTTGGTAATTGACCACAGTTACACTACTGTGATGATTAAGCTTAACTGTCAATCTGAGGAAAGAAATACCTAGGATTATTAGGGACGTACCTTCAGCATCCCCATGGGGGGTTTTCCAGACCAGTCTAATAGAGGAAGAAAAGGTCCTGAATGTGGGAGGCACTATAATGTATGCTAAGATCCCAGACTGATTGCAAAGCAATAAGGGAGAAAGCAAGCTAAATTCTATTCAACTCTTTCAGCTGCCCAAACTACCAAGATATAAGTAATGTATGTAAATAACCTTTTGTTACTAAGCATTACCTACATAATTGCCTGCACCCTCAATTGTTGAGAAAAGAAACTGTCTGCCCCCTGATTTACTTTCTGTAAGTTAATTTGTAGCAGTCATAGATCAGTAATACGTCTACTAAGCTTGACAATATTTTCTTCCATCGGAACTCTGGATGACCTGTGTATAGAAGTTTGTACAAAGCACATAAATCTACTCAATGGTATATATGAATCAGAGTATAAAAAGTGGTGTATATTGTAAACAAGGACATGTCATCAGATCTTTCAGTCATCAAGTTATAGCTTCAAATATTGATGTCAGTTCTCAGTTCTTTTCTTTTTTAGGAACTTCCTCCGTTCAAGAGTGTTTCTTTCCTTGATTCATTCCTATTTTGGAGAATGTGTAACCTAAATATTAACCACTGTAGAGATATTAATGATGTCCTCATTAATATCTGAAGTTAAGTCTGAAGTCAACTTCCGCTTCAGAGAACATTACGTAACTCCCAATATCCTGTAAAATGCACTATTTTTAACCACTCCTGTATTTTCCTCTCTCTTTCCTTATGTTTGTTCCCACTGAACTTTTTCCTGTGAATAGCCATACCATTAAGTTTAAGTTTAGATTAAATATTCTACGTTCTATGAAACCTTTCCATAATTACTCTTCTCCATAGAGAATTACTCCATCTTCATCTCTATAGATGATGTCCTTTAGACTTTGTATTACATCACCTCCATAGATGATGTCCTTTAGACTTTATATTACAACACCCTTGAAAGGGAAGATCAGAATCTTCTCTTTCAGGTGCCTCGACACTGCTGATGATATTACATGTAGTGAGGCTATATAGCGGAAAAGCTCAAAGTGTTTACTATGAAGTCTTTCCTGTGACGATTTGCTAATCTTTGGTTCAGACAATGACGTTTTGTTATACTCAGCTAGTAGTACTTCCACAGATGGAAGTTTTTGTCTCAACATTCTGCTGCTTGTTTCATTCTACAATGATTCTTTTTTATATTTCTGACTCTTTAATTTAGTTAAAATCATCCATCAGATAATTTTTTCTAACCCCATAACCACAGAAACTACCTCTATTTTGTGTTATGCATAATAATTCAACATCAAATTTTATAAAACCAAATAAAGTTGTATCTGTCTTGACTGTCTCTTCTTCCTCCTCCAAGGTTAGATTTGTTAACAGAAAGACACATAAGGAAGAGAAATAATGAAATAATCAATATGATTGCTTCCAAAACCTATTAACATAAACCATCAGGCTTGACTTTCTGTTTGCCAAACTGTTTTAGACAAGATAATTACATTAAAGTGCTTGGTATTTCCAAGTTATTGCATAATGTCATGAGTCTTAGATGATTCAGTCTGTTTGTGCTCCTGATAGCAGAATCAGTGAAAATGTGCTGCTATTAAAGGGGAAGATTTGCAAAGAGCAGTGTGGGAGGTCTGGGCTGAACTTCCTTTTGTTCTGGAGTGTGGAAAGACTTTATTGCACGCTGTCAAAAATATAGCATGGGTAAAGTTTTAAATGTTTTTCATCTGATGGCAAGAGTTGGAGTATATTATGAAGAACATAAACATGGTGTTTACTGTGAGAATACCTGTGGGATGAGGAGATCAAACAAGAGCAGGAATGGGAACCTTGCTCCTCTCTCATCCCTATTTTGTCATTTGCTGGTTTCTTCACCACATACAGCCTATTGTTTCTGTTATGCTTTCCCCATGATTCCACTGTTTAATGGCATCGTATTTAGTCCTAGGATTCTACTTCCTCATATCCTAACACATCTACAATTCTAATGATTCTTCTGGTTTTTTTGTCTTTAACGTGATTCATATGTTTTAGTCTTATTTTTTTAGTGTTGTTGTTATTGTTGTTTATTTATTTATTTGCTTATTGTTTTTATATCATGACTGAAGTTTCCTCTTCCCCAGTTCAGTCCTTCGCCTCTATTTCTTTTCAGAGAAGGGTAGGCCTCTTGTGGATGTCAGTCAGTAGTGGTATATCAACCTGCAGCGAGACTAGGCACCTCCTCTCCTATTAAGGCAGGATGGGGCAATCTAGCAGGAGACAAGGTACTAAAAGCAGGCAACAAAGTCTGAGAAAGCCCCTGCTCCTGCTGTTAGGACAAGAAGATCAAGTTATACAACCATAAATTATATGTAACGTGCATAAGCTAATCTCATACAGGCTCCTTAGTTTTCCGTGAAGTCTCTGTAAGCCCCTCTGATTAGTTGATTCTGTGCTTTTATTGATGTCTAGTTTCTTGAGTTCTTTTTATATTTTCAATATCAGTCCTCTGTCAGATGTGGGGTTGCTGAAGATCTCTTCCCATTCTGTAGGCTGATGGTTTTTTGTTCTATTGATGATACATTTAGCCATACAGATGCTTTTCAGTCTCATGCGGTCCCATTGATTAATTGTTATTAATTGGTGGTCTTACTTTCTGTGCTGTTGGTGTCCTGATCAGGGTGTTGTCTCCTGTGCCAATGTATTCAAGGCTATTTCCCATTTTCATATCTACCAGATTGAGAGTATGTGGTGGTTTTATGTTGAGACCTTTTATCCACTTGGACTTGAGTTTTGTGCAGAGTGAAAGAGATGAATCTATTTGCATTCTTCTACATGCCTAATTCAAGTTAGATCAACACCAGTTTTTGAATATGTTTTCCTAGTCCCATTGTATAATTTTGGCTTCTTTGTCCAAAATAGGTTGTCCATACATGTATGGATTTGCATCATGATTCTCAATCCCATTCCCTTGATATACCTCTCTGTTTTATGTTTTATGCAATACCTTGTGAATTTTATCACTATAGCCTTATTGTAGAGCTTGGAATCAGGGAGGTTGATACCTCCAGCAGCCTTTCTTTAAACAAGATTGTTTAACTATCCTTGTTTTTGTTGTTGCTGTTTTGTTTTTCCACACAAAGCTGGTTATTTCCTTTCAAGTCTGTAAAGAATTATGTTGGGATTTTAATGGTGATTGCATTGAATATGTAGATTTCTTTAAGGAAGTTGGCCATTTTTACTATGTTAATCCTACTGATCCATGGCATAGGAAATCTTTCTATCACCAGATATCTTCTCTAATTCCTTTCTTTAAAGACTTGAAACTCTTGTCATGTAAGTCTTCACTTGCTTTGTTAGAGTTATACCAAGACATTTTATATTATTTGAGACTATTATCAATTGTATTGTTTTTCTTATTTCTTTCCTAGCTCAATTATCATTTGTGTAATAGAGGTTTACTGATTTTTTTTCAGTAAATACTATATCCATCTACTTGATTAATGGTGGTTGTCAGCTATACAAGTTCCCTGATAGAATTTTTGGAGTCACTTACATATACTATCATACATCTTAGAATAATGATACTTTGCCTTCTTCTTTTCTTACTTTTTTTTTGGCTTTGTTTTTATTTTTGTCTTTGTTGAACTATCACTTCACTGATAATAGATATCAACCCTCTTCTAATCCTTAGGCCATCAGCCCCAATTTGAAACTTCTCACCTATCTAGCATCATTGGACTGAGCACCTCAATTCTGCTTCATTTGATGAGATACTGATTATATGTAAATATAGACCTTATGAAATTTGGTCAACAATTTCGGTGTACCAGACATTCAATTTTGGATCTACCAGGTATTATAATCTCTTGATATAGCAACTCTTACATAGCCATATTGTTTATTGTCTCTCTCTCCTCTTAGGGTTTTTACTTAGACTTCATCAATCCTTACATTGAAAGTTTTCATCAGCATTTTGTTTTATGGTATTACATATTTACCTTTATCATCTTCGGAAGAGTTAAAACTTCATGGCTTCCTCATTAAGATATTTTTGTTTTTTGAGATTATAATCTAACTATATAATTTCTGTTTTATCTCTTACCTTTAAACTTTCCCATGAGTTTCCTTTGTTTGCTTTCTTTTAAATTTATAACCTCTTTTTATTTAATTTTTATTACTTAACTTTATTAAACCACCATACCCCCAACAATACCTATACATCCATCATAATATCTGCAGATAAATGTAGTCATCATGCCTCATCCAGGAAATTGCTCTCTACAAGAAATAGAT
>LOEQ01001188.1:12080-24275 GCA_001685075.1 Bramus lutescens
GAGAGAGAGAGAGAGAGAGAGAGAGAAAGGGACAAAGAGTCCAGCATCCCCTTCAAGGGCACAGGGACAGAGTCCAGCATCCCCTTCAAGGGCACAGGGACAGAGTCCAGCAGCCCCTTCAAGGGCATACCCTCAATGAACTGACTTCCTCCTGGAGTCAGTAGGTCCTCCTGGAGGCTCCACTATCTCCCAACAGTGCGAAAAATTTTGAAACATAAGCTTTTAGAGCCCGGCGCTTACTATCAACACATGACAGTCACCTTGTAGTTTACAATCCTGCAAACACATGACTGCATTTCTAAT
This sequence comes from Bramus lutescens, assembly GCA_001685075.1. Classification (NCBI taxonomy): domain Eukaryota; kingdom Metazoa; phylum Chordata; class Mammalia; order Rodentia; family Cricetidae; genus Bramus; species Bramus lutescens. The sequence goes on from LOEQ01001188.1 coordinate 12,384, forward strand.
TACAGAATATCTAAGATTACAGTACCTGCTCAACAGCATCTGAATCCATTTAAAATGATGACACTGGAACCGAGCTCAAAAACAGGGTCACAGCACATGTGCATCAAAGGGGGTTGCAAAATTATGTGACCGCTATGATAATGTTCATACGAAAAGCAGCTGGGAAGGCACAGGCTAGAAGAATAAGAGAATTCATGTTGGTAACTTGAAATTGTGGGTGGTGTTTTCTTTCCTATTCCAACATCTTTGTTATGTGGCTTGATGCTGTTGTCCTGTAATGAAGCAACTCACTCTCCCAGTGCCTTCCAGATAGAGAGAAAACAAATCCAAACACCCATGGACCATCCGTGATCATCTTAATTTTACACATATGTGAGAGGAGCTTTCTGTGAATCAAAAGGCTGTGCATGTTCATGTGCATACAGAATGAACAAAAGTTTTAGTAAGAACCTAAGTCCTCCCATAAGAAAATAATATTTTCTTAGCATCCCAAATTGGCCATCTGTGCTAAGAAAACACTAGAAGAGCCAGGAGGAAATTTGAGGAGGCTTACATTTGTGTGGAAGCATTTCCAACAGATGGAAGCTTCCTCTCCTCTCCAGTCAGGCTTGCAGGAATTCTGCCCAAATCAGAGAGCTCTGGCCCCCACAGCTGGGTCCCTTGGCAGTACCCTCCCAACCCCCACTGTTTCCAACTTCTGCAGGTCCTAGCTCCCACTCCAGGTGCCTTATGCTGTGCCCCAGTTCTGTCTCCTTCCCTCTCTCTGTTCTCCAGTGGTCACACCAGTAGGACAGTTCAGGGACATTATTGGGATACTGGTTAAAAAAAGAAAAAAGAAAAAGAAATGCCTGCTACCGTTCAGCCAACCAGCAAGAGCGTAAAGCAATAAACAGCTTCCAATTGCCCGCAAGGCTAACCAGCAGCCAGGAGTGCTGACACCTCACTGTTTGATTCAAATTTGGAGCTCTACCACTGACAGGGCTGACTTGGGGTTTGCCAACTTATCTTAAGAACACCCAGCTTCCTCATCTGCAAAGCCAGGCTGGTAATGACAGCATCCTACAGAGTCCCCGTGAGGATTCAATGCACTGCTGTATTCAGGAATGACCTGGTCCCAGGTCTATGGCACCCAGCCTTTGCTGATATGTGTTCATAGAAGGTGTGGTTTAAGCTTTGCCGGAGACAAAGGACTCTTGCTTGAGTCCTTTTCCAGCCTTAGACCCAATTCAGCTCTGAAGAACACATATGTCCCAAACATATTTTTCAATTCTTTTTTTTCCTTTTACTTTTTTAAAGAGGATCAGTTTTAACTTTGAAGGAAGAATGGGGTGTCAGCACAGGAGGACATAAGATCACAGCAATAACCCCAAGACCTCTGGAATCACACCTCCAATAGACATGAGACCCTGACTCTATAGTCACACCTCCAATAGACATGAGATCCTGTCTCTATAATCACACCTCCAATAGACATGAGACCCTGTCTCTATAGTCACACCTCCAATAGACATGAGACCCTGACTCTATAGTCACACCTTCAATAGAGATTGAGGCAGCTAAGAGGCAAGGCCTCCTGCTCATTTCTGTCTTCTATAGAGTTGTGTGCTTGTTTAAATGACACTGGCCCCCAGGAGGCACGGATGTGGAGGAGGTGTCACTAGGGTAGGCTTTGAGGTCTCAAACTATTCCCACCATCCCAGTGTGCTCTCTGCCTTCTGCATGCAGACTGAGGAGTGAGCTCCCAACTGTTCCTGTTGCCATGCCCCCACTCCACCATTACAGACGCTAAGTCCTCTACAACTGTAATCTGAATTAAATGATTTCTTTTATAAGTCATTTTGGTCCTATTTTACCACAGCAATAGAGAAGTAACTACCACAGGACATTGGAGTAGCACAGACAGCCCTGCACAAGAAGGGAAGGAGATAGAGGAACATCGGCTAGCTCTAGCCTGCTTGATTTGCTCAAAGAACATTTCTGAAGTACACAGAATAAATATTTGTAATGTGAATCATGCTGTCAATCAACATTGCATTTCATGTGCGGACACCTCAAAGGGAAATGGAATTGGCCCCAAGACCACAAGAGAATCCAGAAAGCAAGCCATTTATATTACCTCAGACCAAAAAAATAGTGGGAAGCATTCCAATTATGAAAAATAATGACACAGATGGAACAGAGGCCACACAAAAGCACCTAGGAAAGGAAAGAGTCAATTTTTGGGAACAGTCCCTAGGATCGGCAGGTGCCTATTTTTCTTTTAGCATAAAAATTAATATCAGAGGTGTACTCTTTGGCTACCTTGTCCTCCCTGTTCTTCTCATCGACTCTGATGCAGTCTTTCTTTAGACCTCTTCCAAACGAGGGTGCTTCCTCTTGGAGCCTGGTAGCTCCATCCTACAGCACATAGAAGAACAAGCCCTGCAAGTTTGTCGTCTGATAAAACAGTTAGAAAAGAAGGAACTTATTGATCACGTGCGTACTTTTCAAGCACAGCAAAAACAGGGTGCCAACATCTTATGGTGACCAGCTGGGAGCCTGTTTCTCGCTCACCTCCCTCTCACCATCCAGCTTTGGTGAGTCCCCAACATTTTAGCTCTTCTCAGTATCTTTGGACCCTTTGTGTCAGAGAATCTACTGTCTTTTTTCCCCCTGGTGATTCTCTCACTTCTTGGACATTGATCATTTGGTTTTCTACGCTATTTTATTCTCATGTTTTCCAACCTTGGTCTTCCTTGTCTTCTTCATGTATGAAGGGGGCTAGGGGTGTGTCATCCTATGGCTAGCCAAAGACCTGGGGTACAAATTACACGTGGGAAATTATATGCATTCTAGAAAGCTGCACTGGTTTGGGCCCCTTTTAAATTTTGAAACGCTCAGCTGGAGTCAGTAAAGGTCTATTGATATGATGGTATATTTGGTCTGCTGTCGATGTATTTGGCCTGGTGCTGGTCTAAGGGTGATGGTGTGTTTGGTCTGCTGTCGATGTATTTGGCCTGGTGCTGGTCTAAGGGTGATGGTGTGTTTGGTCTGATGTCGTCAGTGGTGTATTTGGTCTATTGATGACAGTATATTTGCTTTCTATGTGATAAATACACACCAGCAGCCAATGTTAACAACTGAACAAAGTCCTGATGACCTCAGCTGGCTGAAGGGTAACAGGAGTTGGAAGAGTCTTCTGAGGTCAACAGCTGCATGATGAGCCACGGGGAAGAATGACAAGCATCTAGAGTCGGTCAAGAGAGAGCCGTGGTCTGGGTGGAAAGATGGAAAGATTTGAAAGACCCTGTATTAAGTTAGAATCCTTTACTTAAGATGGAATTCACTGGAGTTGACATTTTAAATCTGCTGCTCAAGCAAAGAGAGAGGTACCGAGATCTCCAATGAAAGACAGGGACAAAAAGGGAAAAAAATGTCCTAAGATTTTGAAACATAATTTAGAAACTTGGAGCAAAAACTGTCAGATTTTTGGAGACGCTTTGTATAGTTTTTTTTCCTTTTTTCTCAGCATGATATGTTTCATCCTCCTTTGAAAAAAATTCAAAAAAGGAAAAAAAGACTGAAAAAAGACAGATTTGCATAAATGGGTGGAGACCAGCCCAGAAAAGAAACCTCCAGATGAATTAGCTTTCCTTTTAGTGAAGCAAGGAAGAAAGAAGAAAAATAAATTGAGTAGAACTTATTTTAGACAAAATCCATCCTAATTAAATCAAACCATTCCCAATCAAAGGACTTCCACAGAGGATTAAGATAGTGGTAGGGCCGGCCACATTAGCAAGAGACCAGATTCCTCTCGGGCACCTCTCAGAATCCTTATCTGCCAAAATCCTGAACCGTAAAGTAAATGCTTAATAGATGAGAGACAGAGCTAATGTCTAAGACAGAAAGAGTGTTGGTTACAAGAGAGACAGCCTCGAGTTTTTAACATCGGTTTCCCTGAAGAGGGAAACTGAACTGTGAATCCGACAGAAGTCACTTTGCGAAGGTAGACATGCACATGCAAGGATGCCAGGGCCCCCTATAGGGACTCCTCCTGCAAACGCCAGCTCTTTGATTTTTCATTTGTTTGTGTTGCCTGAGAACTTAAAGGAAATCATGGCTGGCTGGTCTCTTTCAAGTCTTCCATTTGTATGGAAGACAATCAATCGCGTTGGCCCAGAGCGTATTTCTAAACTAGACTGGAGTAACGGAAGCCAACACGGAGCTGCCGGAACCTGGGCGGCAGCATTTGGAAACAGCAACTTTCATAAATCCAGAGGATGGCAGATGGCTTCGGGATATAGGTTTGTTTTTAAAAATCTCCTTCTTGCTTTGTGTGTTGGCTTCCATATGGATCTTATTGAACTGAAAAAATGAAATGATACAAAAAGCAGGATTACAAATAGCCCCATTCTCTCTTTCTGGTTTGAATTGGAACCCCAACTGTTTATGACTTGGATCTGGGGAGTCTCCAAATTCCTATTCGTTTTGTAGACCACCACACCCTTCTCAGGCGGTACCAACAGCTGCCATGTCTGCAACCCGCACCAGTCTGTTCTTCCTTCCATGCTCAGCAAGCATGCTTTTGCTGTTCTTAAACACACATCTACCAAGGTACAGGATGTCTCTCTCCAGACAGGTACATAAAGGTTCCATTATTTTAATGTCTCAGGAATAGGGACCTTCAAGGAACCAGACCTCTTTTTCTATATAGAGTAAACTCCCAAGGGCAAGAGAACACAGGAATTTGAGATTCAGGGAAAAAACTGCTTTGATCTCACTTTTCAGGCCCAGGGAATGGTCAGCTCGTCCAGGGGTCTTCTATGTACATACTGGCTTTCATTTTCATGTATGTTTCACTGAACAGGGCTGGGTGATGGCTGGAATTATGTGCCAAGTGCCCACGTATGTCAGGCTGGCACTGGAACTTCTAAACCTTCCCTTCTTTGTCAAGGTCAGAACAACTGTCACACATGGGACATCAGGTTGGGCACAGAGTCCAGTTCTGTTTCTGGGTCAGTGTTCGTTCCCATGGGCTAACATACATCTTAGGTAAGATGCTCTGTGAGCCCCCAGAAAAGTGAGAATTGGGGTTGCATCTATCAAATTGGGGTCTCACTATCAAAAGGTTTTTTCAACAAAGGTAAAAAATATCATCCATGTTACTCCCATCCATCAAGAAATTTCTGGAACTATATTTTGTGAAATATATATGGAAATAACATGGAATTATGAATGAGTAAGCACCCAATGTTCAAAAAGAAAATAGGCATTCAACGGCAAGCAAGTTCAATCTTATGGTTTTATAAAGTATTGCTGTACTGACCGCATCCTCATGCCCCAAGTCAGGAGCCGGATAAGCTGATGTCTACCAACCAACCAATGAACCTACTAGACAGCTAAGCTGGGAGGAACTGAAAGACGACAGGAAGTTTTCTCTGAAGTAGAATGTACTCGATAACCCCCTTCTTCTTTGAGATTGCATTAGCTGCTGATCAGTTCTAGAACACAGACCCTTTTGTGGAGTATTCCATGCCAAACAGTGACGTAAGAACTTAGATACAGGTTACCCTTAACTTCATGGCCCTGAGATCACGGAAGATGGGAAACCTAGCAACGTCAGCATATCACCACAGTGGAGATTTCAGCCAACCTCAGCATGGCCCTGACAGAAGCTGCTGTTTTCTAGGAGACAGGCATGGCTAAATTCCGCCAAGACTTCAAGTGTTAAAGTGGCATCAACGCCCATTAGTAACATTAGTCAGTAACAGAGGAGAGGTGTCCAGGCAAGTCACCAGACAGATCACAAGAGGTGTCCTGTGACTGGGGTTTCTTCACTGCATAGATTCTGAACTTCATCTGCTACAGTTCAGCAGCTGAAACAAGACATCCCTAAGTCTAGAACATTCCAGCACCTTGCCACAATCAGCTAGGTAATTTGGGGCTTCTAGACCAAATCCACGTTTTTCCTCAATTATAAAAATGTTTTGTTTCCACTATTTAAAAGCCATTGATCACAGGTGATATAAAGAACACTGTCTTTAAATTTGTTTTAAGTTGGGCATGATGTTTTTACTCTGTACCCCTCTCTGTTAGCTGAGGCAGGAGGACCACACGTTGTATGTCAGACAGGGCACCGTAGAAAGACCCTGTCTTCAAACTCCCCTCCTGGAATCTTTTTTAGTGTGTGGTTATTAAACACTGCTGACCTTGACATCAACCACTCTTGCCCATGTGTTTAGGAAACAGATCCAGGGTTTGTTGTCATTCAGGTAGGCTTTGGATGTCCAGTCCTAACCGGCTTATGTGGCAGGCTGGTGGGCCTTGGGAAGCCCTGTTTTCTTAACTTGTGGGGGAATGAGAGGTGGGGTTGAAAGGTCTCGGGTGACATCAAGCTGTGCTCTGGAGTGACTGAAGAATGACAACCTTTGACGCTGTCTTCCCTCAAGGTCCAAATCTATTTACTGCATGGCTTGAAAACACTTGAACCAGGTCACAAGCTGGCGGTAAATCGCCTTTTAGCTTGGAAATAATTTGTGATAAATGTGATATTAAGAAGGATGTTCTTATACCAGCCTTCAGAGTCTCTCAACAGTTTCAACCACTCGTATTCGAATAGGGGAGAGTGTGTATGTAGAGAGATGGAGAAAGAAAGGCAGACAGACAAAAATGCGCAGAGACACAGAGAGTCAGAGAGAGACAGAGACAGGGGCACAGGGATGCACAGAAAGAGACAGAGAGAGGGAGAGAGACAGGAGGACACACACACACACACACAGAGAGACAGACAGGCAGACAGACAGAGAGTCAGAGAGAGACAGAGGCACAGGGATGCACAGAGACAGAGAGAGAGAGAGGGAGAGAGACAAGGACACACACACAGAGAGAGACAGAGAGAGACAGACAGACAGACAGACAGAAAGTCAGAGAGAGACAGAGAGAGGAAGAGAGACAGGGACACACACGCACAGACACAGAGAGAGTCAGAGAGAGACACAGAAAGAGGGAAAGAGACAGCACAGAGACACATATACACACAGACACACACACAGAGTCTTCTGTCTCCAATCCACAATTACGTGTGGCTGGGATGGAAGCCTGACTCACATCCTTAGCGCGTTATGAAAATGAGACAAGGTTCAATGGTAGCCTTTTGTAAGCCCAATTCCTGGCTCTTCTAAGACTGGAAACCTTTCCTCTCCTGAGCTTCATGTCACAAGACACACAGAGGCACTCTCCAGGATGGGTGCTGTGAAAATGTCCGACGAAAGGCTGTGCACTCAGGACCTCAGTGGTTGGGCTCCTCTTCTCAGCTCACCAAGACACCCCCACTCTCAGGACTTCTTCTCTTTCATGACACGCCTCTGTTTCTAACCACATGTGGTAACCTGCTGTAGTCCTCAATCCTAGGACACAAGACCCCGGTGCCCTCTTACCAGATGGCAGCCTGCCACAAAGCTTGCTTTCCACTTCCTTCCCTTTATATCTTTGTTTGGATACTGGGCAGACTAACGCTTTCTCTCACACTCTGGGCTTCCTGGCTCTCTCTGAATCCCAACTCCTCTTCCATCTGCAGCTGCCTTCCAGATCTCCATCGCTGAACACACCAACTATCTTGAACAGGAACTCAAATAGCCCTGGCTTTCTCCTTCTGTCTCACACAACAGCTGCTAATGTTTACAGCCTGTGCATCCTGTTGTTTTTTTCTCTCAAACTGTGATATAATTGTCCTAGAGTCCCTTTCTGGGTCCATTCTTAAAGAGATTATAAACTTTAGAGGGAACCCCAGATTCTCTAGAAAGCAGAGGAGGACAGAATCCTAATTCCAAAATCACTAATTTCATGACTTTATACTGGGCAATGGTCTGCAAACTGAGATTGCTCCGAGCCGACTTGGCTCCCATGAATGCTGGAGTCCTTGTGTCTCTTGTAAAGGTAGTCAGTCCCTAACAACTTCAGGGGAATGGCATCAATGATGCTGAAAATGCTGATACTCATACTCCAGAAGAAATTCCTTCTATCTTCGATAATGAAGTCAAAGATGACTTAGATGGTCAGCAGTTTCCTGGGGATGAGATTGCTGATGTCACTGCTTCCAGGACAAACCCAGGGCTGTTGAGAACACCTCTTCCCAGATGACAAAGAGAGGCATCTGAAGGCGATGGTGTTCACCATGCGATGTGGACTCTGATCTGCTCCCATTCCAGAACTAGTCTGAATAACAGAAGGGTTCCTGCAGCAGGGGACGTTTGTTTGGCTTTCCGCTCCACTCAGCAACGCTTCTCTGGGTCACTCACTGCTGAGATCACACTTGGAAATATTCGAAGACACAGCTACTAAAATGCTCTCAAGATTATCCTACTAATATTTCAAATTTTGTTTATTTTTAATAACTCCTTCCTCTGTCAATTTTGCCTCATACTGTATGTAAGACTAACATGCATGTAATGTTTATGATATTTTAATACCCAATAATACTTCATATATTAGAATAATTTACAGCTAATTTTGACACATTTTTGTTTTTGTAAAATTTACCCTGTATTGTTTTATATGTATTAAAGTTTCAGTTTGTTGTTGTTGTTGTTTTGTTTTGTTTTGTTTTTTGAGACAGAGTTTCTCTGAGAAACAGTCCTGGCTGTCCTGAACTCGCTCTGTAAACCAGGCTGGCCTCAAACTCACAGAGATTCACCTGCCTCTGCCTCAGAAGTGCTGGGATTAAAGGTGTGTGCCACCTTTAATCTGGCCTTAAAGTTTCAGTTTATTAAAAATAAGCAATACTCTCTGCTTTTCAACATAGAAATGATAACAGCTGCTTTGTCCTCCACCATTGGAAGCTATCATGGTGTTATGATCCAAGGTGGTCTCATTCGAGGTCAAGAGTGGACCCCTGGACATCCCAGTCTCTAGGTCTAAGAACTTCTCTCCTCCATACTTAAGAGAAATTATAAATCAGTGAATAATTTTCATTGTTTTAACCAATTGCATTTTACGGTGAATGAAATTTTTTTCACATTTTTGTTCCTTTTATTTTTTCCTATTTTCCCTTCTGCTCAGCGTACAATTACTATTTGTATGAAAATGCCCCTAGGTAACCCAGTACCGCATTCACAATGAAATTCTTAAAAATAATACACTGTCAAAGAAAATAATTTGAAGAGAAAGGTGAATCTTTTAATGTGTTTAGATACAATCTGCATTGTTTCATTGCCAATGTTTTGCTTAGGGTGTTTGCTTGTTTTTTAAAATGTTGTTGGTTTTCTTTAATGACATTTTATTCCCTCAGGATTTCACATTGTCCAGTTGAAAGTTTGATTCTAGACTACCCTCTGTCAAGGGAACTCACAAGTATTTTTTTGTTTTGTTTTGGAGTTTGTTTAAGGCGTTCTATTGTTTTCTTGCTCAGTACTTTGGACTTTTGACCTGAGTTTACTTTGTTTTTACTCTCTCAGAATTTTAAGGCAACTTTTCTATTTCTTCTTCATTTTTCATATTCTTCCTATCTGGGGGGCTCATTAATATCTTTTAGTTTCTTGGATCAGTTCTTTATGGATTTCACCTTTTAACATGGTTATTATCTCTATTGTTTGGTTGTCATAACGATTTCCAAATTAATAATACCCTCTTCAATTCTGTCCGGTTTATCTCACCACATTCTTGGATGTGTGAGTGAATGTGTATGTGTTTCTCTATATTTTAAGTTGTCAACACATTGATTTCCAAACACATTTTATTCTGACTTTTATTTAATTAGGACCTATGTTTAATGAATTTTATTCATAGTGCTCATATCTATGTCCCCATTGTCCTGCATATGGACTATGCCCCCTCCCCTTATCTCACCATTTATTACATAGAAATAAAATAAGTCACATCACTTTGTTCCTTTGCTTAAGATGCCTCAGTGGCTTTCCATATCATTCAGAAACAAACAAACAAATAAACAAACAGTTCCTATCAGGGTCTACAAATCTTGGCTTTCTATTTGACCTACCAACCAGCTCCCGAATTCTGACATAGAGACTTAATATTAGTTATGAATGCTTGTCCTTATCTTATGCTTGTTTTTTGCTTGCTCTCACAACTTAACCTGTTTCTCTTCATTATGTTTTTCCTAGATGCTCTTTACCTTTCTTTCCTTCTGTATTTCTTACTTTCACGGCTTCTGACAGTTGGCTGCCTGGCTTGTGGCACTGGGTGTGTCCCTCTCTTTCTCCCTCCTTCTCTTCTCCTTTCTTTTGCCTGGATTTCTTCTCCTGCTTATTCTCTTTGCTTGCCAGCCCCGCCTATCCTTTCCCCTGCCTAGCTATTGGCCATTCAGCTTCTTATTAGACCTATCAGTTGCCTTGGGCAGGCAAGGTGAAAGCGATGCATCACATCTTTACATAATTAAACACACATCCTTACATCGTTAAACAAATGCAGCATAAACAAATGTAACACAGCTTTACACAGTTAAAGTAATATTCCATAGTGAAAACAGATGAAACACAACTTCACATAGTTAAAATAATATTCCACAACAGTTACCTCATCCAGACCCCCAAATTAGTGCTATTATCTGCTCTCCACATCGTAGACTACATTCTGCCCCAAGCACTGGGCCACACCAGGACATCCACATACTTTCCTCTCACTCTTTGGACATTATTTTCTAGATATGCATGAGCTGTTTCTTCTGTTCATTTAGATCTCAGAAGATTCTCTCCTGACCTCTGTGCATGATTCTAACCTTGCTCTTCACCCTCTTACTATATTCCCTACCCCGTTTATCTCCATATTGTTATTTCTGGGTGACACAGCAGATCTTATTGATTGGATGGTTGATACCATGACTGTATGTAAGCCCCAGAAAATGGGGGGGGGGTAATTTATTGTAGTTTTTCTTTAATTCCTAATGCCTAAAATAGTGCCTGGCATGTGATCGGAATTGGCATATTCATTGTTCATGAGACTGTTAAATCAATATGTAGGCAAATGATCCACCATCAGAATTTACCATAATGTCTTCTGGATCCCAGGCAAAGTTCTAATCCAGCTAGTGAACAGCTCTCTGTGTGTCTGAGAAGAGTTTTAAGGATTGGTTCCACCACATGTTCTCAGCTGGCCTCCAGTCAATCGTGACAGTTCCTTACCTCTTGAGCTGTAATCTGCTCTCCTTCAATCAAATCCCATCCTGTTACAGCTTAGACTCAACTGCCTCCCAAAGGCCAGTGCACGGAAGGCTTGGTCTCCAGGCTGTAGAGTGACTGAGAAATAGTGGAACCCTAATTGAAGAGGCCTAAAGAAAGCAGTTAGGTCATTGGGCACCTGTCTTTGAAGGGGATGTGGTGGTTCAACCCCTTCCTCCTTCTGGACTCCACTTGAGTAACTTTCTCTGCCGTGTGTTCATACCCATGTTCTATGATAGTATAGGCACAAAGTCACCAAGGAATTGAAACTATAAACCCAAATACACCTTTCATTCTTTAAAGTCGATTCTCTCAGGGAGTTTGTCATAGTGACAGAAAGCTGAAAGACAGACAATTGTTTCTTTCTTCTCAATGTGCTTTACTATTTCCAGGCTCCTATGTATGCTTTTCAAATATCTTTTGGGTAAGTTTCAGGGAACGCTGGGAAAAAGACAGTGGTCTCTGTTTCCCTTCTACCACTCTCAATGGAAGCCTCCTCTATACTTCTTAAATTTGATCAGTTGATTCTGATTGTGTCATATTTGCTTGCTTGGCTTTTTAAAGAAATACTGATCTAATAAATATTGTTAAAGGATTGTTGGGTAGACTCCATTTCCTTCATAAATATATTTTTCCCTTTTTCCTGAGCTTTTAGGATGAAACAAAGCCTATGATTAATGGATCAATGAATAGACAGTAGATAGATAGATAGATAGATAGATAGATAGATAGATAGATAGAT
>LOEQ01001188.1:34120-63694 GCA_001685075.1 Bramus lutescens
CAGTGCTTAAATGAATACAATTTGTGTGTTGTTATTTCAGGTGTAAAACTAGCCATGCGGGAGCTGGGCCGGGTGGGACGAAAAGCAGGCCAGCCCACCGCTCCTATCACTACATGTGTGTATTCACACGTGCATCCACAAGCGCACATGCAAAGGCTTGATTCCCCTGAGACACAACACAAGCTTGCACTCGGTGCCTGACATTCTCATTTAAGATTTTCAAGAGCAATTTTGGAAATGTCAGAGACTTCAGTAGAAAAAAAAAAAAAGAAACATGGATTTAAAATTACTTTGCACAATCTAGGCTAAATTGGGTTGGTTATTGTAAAAAGGAGAAACCTATTATATCCCCAAACTAACATTCACAGCACGAACCAAGTAGATGCAATGTTTGTTTCTATGTCAAGTTTGGTTGTACATAACAGGACAAAGGTCTAGTCCCACTTAGAATTATTGTGGAAGCCCCACTGGTAATAGATAATCTCCCAGAACATCGCTGTATGTACGATGATAGATGTCTCATTTGCTAAATGGTCAGGTGATAACAACAGTTAGGCCTCCAGTATGTTGGCTGTCTACTAAGATCTCTGTTATAAAGTTTTATAAATCCCACTTCAATACAATATATAGATATTATTGTTCCTAGACTATAGATGAAAAACCAAGGTTCATGAATCTTAAAGTAATTTTCCCAGGATGACACACTAGGAAGCAAATAAATTTGAAATTTGGAGTCAGATGTGTCTAATTCAAAATCCACGTAAGCATCAATATTTCAGAATGCAAAAATTTGGACTTTTATGTTTACCATCTATTAACTAATGACTAGCTCTTCATCCCAAAACCATAGCAAGTGAATAGAGAGAGACTAGCTCAGTTGTGTGGTTGACTACTTACTGACCTAAATGCATTTTCTAAAGCTAGTACTGTCTTTGAAAGGAAAGCCCTTTGAGATGATCTTAAATGGGAATGTGTAACATCTACTTACTTTTAGGACTGATGCGAAAACTCTCTCTTCTTGTCCAGAACTCTTCCTGCCATCTTCTGATGGGTTTCTCTGTCTACGCCATGTATATCAGATCTGCTCTGTGGACCCCCAGGAAAGTTTCCAGAATGTTCTCTACCAAAGCCCATGGTTGTGTATCACAAGCTCAGAACTGTTGACCCTCTAGGTCATGAGAATGTGTTGTTGACAGTCAGTGCTCCTTCGTGGTTCCCTCACACTAGTTTATCTTCCTTTGTGTAACGCAATCACAGTAAGGACTAAGCCTTCAAAGCTGAACCCAAAGTAAGCACAGGGAAAATAATTACTACACTCAGAATTTCTCTCCAAGCAGCATAAGATATGCTCTGTGACTGCATCTCTGAACAAGCTCCACTCAGCCATGCTGTGCTCTCCAGAGTGGCTCACAGTCTAGCAATCTACCACGGCCTCATAGTGTTGGCGCCCCACGCAGATCACTCTCCCTCCTGGATTCTATTCCTTGGCTCTCCTTCCCTGAAACCTGCCTCCGCCTGCCAATCTCTAAAATCTACCTCTGTTCCACTGCCTTCAAGACTGCATATGAACACAAAAGGATTCTCCTAATCGGATCTTGGCACTCTGGCATAGACTCAGTCAATATCTATTGTTTGTAACTTTGCCCATAACAGGTTAGTTCTGCCTGTTACAACATGGCTTGTACAACTAACACCACCCATGTCTACCTCACTGACCACCTGCCAGGAAACACCAAACTGGCACATTCTCCAGACACCTGAAGCACACAGAGCTCACGGGCCACTGACTGGGGTGAGCTTGAAGAAAGGAGGCCACTGTTTCCTCCGACACCAGATGACGGGTGACAATTGTGCCTCAGAAATCAAGCTACACTGGGCTGACAGGGACATGAGAAAATCTGACAGAAGATGTACTAGGAAGCTTGTCATTTGGGGTTCAGACACAGAGTCCGTTTCCCACACAGTCAGACACCGAAAGTGACGTCTGCCAAGTTTCCTAGAGCACTGTCCTATGGACCAAGGGAGGTGATACCATGAGAGTTCCTCGGCAGTCTTATGTCACTGGAATATAAGATCTGTCAGTGGCCTCTTAGCCATGGTTCATTTTCCAGGTTCAATTACATGAGGTCAGTCAGTATCGAAAAACATAAAATGGGAATTTCCAGAAATGAATAATTTATAAGTTTGCAACTAGATGCACTCTGAAGAGCACCGTGAAGTCTTGCACTGCCTCACAAAGGATGTCCAGAGTATCCATCTGCTCTCCAGCCATCACTAGTAGCCACCTTGGCTATTTGATGACTATTGGACTGTTGTACATCACTGTGCCTGTGTTCACGTAACTCTTATTTTGCTTAGTAATAATCCAAAGTACAAGAGCAGTGACAAGGGCGTTTTATTATACTCTAACAATGTAATAATTCAATCTTACTATTAATTTTTATTGGTGCTCTGTGACTGTGCCAAATTCTTAGGTCAAACTTTATCATAGATACTGCATGTATATACATACATATTATACTTATGTATTGGTTCCTATAATTGACACCTGGGAGAATCTGCTAAGGGTCTTTCTTGGACTGTGTCTCCTGTGGATGACAGGAGTCATCCTGCAGATGAGAAGCCCTGGACCTTTCTTGCAGTTTCCCACATGAATGAGGGTGCAGACCAAACTGTAGTAGGCTCTCCCAGCTCTGGAATCCTAAGAGATCTTCTGGCACTGCTTCTTCAGTGTCAGGGTTATGCCTACCGAGAGCTCACAGATCTCAGTTATACAAAGAGGTGACACAGACTTCTAGGGCGATAGGGTCCCAGAAAGGCAGCAGCGGTACTTCCATCTTGTTCTCATCATGCGTTCAGGCCTCCCTTACACCTGCTCCCCTGTCTGCCTGGAATCGTTGTTCTTTCCGCATCTTCACGGGAGAAGCAGCCATGTCCTACTGTTTCACTGCAGATCATGTTGGCCCCATTTCTAAAGCACTAGGCTGCCCCTCCACTGATCTTTGCAGGCTGCAGGGATGTGAGGCCTCAGGTGTCTTGGTCACTGTTCTATTGCTGCAAGGAGACACCATGACCAAGGCAACTCTCATAAAAGAAGGAATTTAGTTGGGACTTACAGTTCCAGAGATTCAGCCAATTGTCATCGTGGTGAGGAGCGTGGTGGCATGATGGCAGACAAGGTGCTGGGACGGTAGCTAAGAGTTCTACACCTGGGTCCAGTGACAGCAGGAAGAGTGACAGAGCCACTAGGTCTGGTTTAGGCTTCTGAAACCTCAAAGCCCACCCCCCAGTGACACACTTCCTCCAACAAGGCCACACCATCAAGGCTTACACCTCCTAATTCTTCTAAATTAGGCCACTCGCTGATGACTAGGCATTAAAATACGTGAGTCTATGGGGCCATGGGACCGTTCTTATTCAAACCACTGCACAAGCTGAGGCAGGAGCTTGGCTGCATTTCTTTTGAAAGGGATAAGAGCCACAGTTGCTCCAGCATCAGACTCTGCCTTGCCTGGATCCCTGGAGGAGCTGGGCCCTCTCAGCTCCCCGAGGTTCTGTATTTACATCCCAGACCTACAGAGCAATTGGACCCTCTTGGTTTAGTTTTCCCTAAGCAGATGTTGGAGGGAAACCTGTCTCTAGGATGCATGCTTTCCTTCTCCCCAGTGATGAGATTCCTTCCAACCTCATTTTGGCTGATTCCCTTCTGACAGCATCTGCAACTGTCTCAGTGAGAAGCCAGGCCTATTGAGCAATGAACCTCCCAGGAATGGCTGTCTTCCACTTCCTGGTTCTCCTCCCAAGAGTGCACTCTGATGCAGAGCTCTGGCCCTGAGCACAGCTCTGACTTCCAAGGTCTGGAAAACCTTCACTAAAGGAGCTGCCCAACCAAGAAGTTTCTCGCCTGACCATGCCTTATTCCCTGCAGTAGGAGAGCTGTGGCTTTTTTTTTTTTTTTGACACTTTCTTGCAAAGAAAAATCTTCATCTACAAACTACATTCTCTCATCCTTACACAAACTTGTTTGGGGACAAAATGTAAGATCACACCTAAGAAAGTAACTCAGTTTGTTTAAAAGCATTGCTAGTTCTTCCTAAACTGCACACTGTGAACATTGCATATGTGTGCCATACCACCTGTGAAGGGTGTTTAACGGAATGAAGGCTGAGAAAGATGTTGGGAGTTGGGGGTCACGGCCAAAAGGTCCCTGAAACATGCAAACACTGTTTCTCGAAATCCGTGCAGAAGCAGACATATTCATAAGAATAAAAACCAGAAGGAAAATGAGACAAGGACTTTAAGAAGCATAGGAAGCAAGACAGCTCCCGTGGGGACACAGGCAACTCTAACAGACACTAAGGAAACAGAATCCCAGAGAAGCAGGGAATTGGTGACAATCTGAGGTAGCCCCACTCAGAGACTACGACAGATAGTGACTTAGAATGAGTTGGGGCCAAGAAGTGTTGGAGTAGACTCCAATCTGAGAACAGACAGGGAGAGTCTCCTTGGATGACACAGCTTACTCAGATGTTTTGCTAAACGTAATTGGAAAGAAATGCAATTAAACTGGAGATTTGCGCAAAAGCTCATAGAATCTTAGAGAAAAATGTAAGAACAGTCAACAAAATTTCAAGGTTAAACACAGGAAAATCACAGTGTGAGAGCAACTGGGGGCCCATGTAGTGAGAATGATGTCGGGTGTGTTTCCCAGAAGGGTGTGGCAAAGCCACAGTGGCCACAGAAAAGAGTTTGGACACGGATAACCTGAGGACTAGGTTCTTCTGTTAGCCCTGACTTAATGTTTCAGCGAGACCCCAAAACCACATCATAGGACAATTTCAGTTTCTGTTTGGAAGTAAGCCCATATCTGAACTTGCATGCCCTTAATTCCATGGGGTTATTTAAGTAGTTTTCACTTCTTCATTAGCTGTGTTCTTTGTGAAGAATTCTTATAAGAGGATTTCTACAGCTGAAACCACTCAGCTTGTTGCCCATTCTAGTTTGAACCAATCAAGGTTCAGGGCAGGTCAGAGTGCAGGAGAGCCTTTGCCTCAAAGGGTTCAGTGTTGTTGAACAGAGACAGACCTACAAGGAGTAGGCATGTCATTTTACTATAGAAAATGTAGGGTTGTTGAGTAGAGCTGTGGAGTCGGCTCTGTAGGTAATGTACTTCCCACATGTATAGGAGGACACAAGTTCAAACCCCAAGCACCCACTTCAAGCCATGCTCAGTAGTGTGTGACATAATTCCAGTGTTTGTGTGCCAAAATGAGCAGTAGAAGCAGGGGAATCCATGGAACCTTAAGGCCAGTGAACATAGCATGAAAAATAACAAATTAGAGACCCTGTCAATCATGTGGTTGGCAGAGTCCAAGATCCTAGATTGCTCTTTGACAGCAATGTGAGCCCCACACAAACACACATCTTAAACACAGAGCTAAAAGAGGGTACTAGGACAAGACTGCTTGTGGAAGGAAACGAGCTGATGGGAAGAAGGAAGTAGAAGGTCAGTGATGGATAGGATCTAGACCAGTGGTTCTCAACCTTCCCAACAGTATGACCTTCTAATACAATTGCTCCTGTTGCAATGACCCTCAGCCACACAGGTATTTTCCTTGCTACTTTGTAACTGTCATTTTGCTACTGCTCTGAATCCTAACGTAAATATCAGTGTTTTCCAAAGGTCTCGGGCAAACACTGTGAAGGGTTCTTCATCCCCAAAGTAGTCATGACCCACAGGTTGAGAACCCCAGATAAAGACGATGCCTAGATTGCTCTCATGAGAAGTATTGTGGAAGGAAGCAAGCAAGAGAAAGCCATTGAGCACATTCTTCACGAGTATACCACCATGAGATACCACCAGCCAACCACGTTTGCTCCTAGTTTTAATTTTTAGTCCCTGTGCAAGGCTGCCCTGGACTTTCTCTCTGCTTAGCTGTGCTACCTCAATGCATCCACCTTAGTTCAGGTCTCATCTTTGTGCACACGTCCTCATGGCTTCATTTTGACTTAACTATAGCCCCAAAGGTCCTACTTCCAAATACCATAATCACAGTGTTCCTGCCATCTTACTATTTTATAATGGGGACCAAATTTCAACAGCAGTGTGACAGGTCTGTCTCCTTGCCTTTTGATGTTCCCTAAATTGGCTATAAGGAAATACAAATGCTACAGTGAGCCAATGTACTCGTAAGCAGCCTTTCTAAGTCACTTTTACTGCCTTTTACAACTATTTTGGTAAGGAGACACTACAAAGTAGATGTTATGAGCACAGCCTCAGAAATCAGATGTGGTAAAGCAAACTGTCACACATATATCATTCTGCACGGTGACCCTGGACTTGTCACTTCATGCTATAGCTCCTCATCTTAGCTATTGTCCCCTCTGGACAAGATTTCAGATTTCACACGTCCAGAAGCCTTGACAATATCAAAACCTTAGCAGTGTTAAAAACACTGGTCTGTGGAACACTCTCCAAGAAGCGCCCCGTAGCCAGACCACAGCAAGACTTCAGTAAAAGGATAGCTAGTTTTTCATCATTTATGCTTAAGAGCCCAGGAAGTAGTCGCTGGATCTCTGAGAAATCTAGAAAGACTTCCAATGTGCCCTTGAGCCCTTGAGCTAAAAGGCTAGAGCATGGTGGCTCTTCTACCATGCCCCCTGGCAATAATGCCTCCTCCCTGTGCTTCCTGACACGTGACCTAAGACAACGCTGTTGCCATGGAGCCATCACTGAGCTGCTAGCCTCTGGTGAGATTTTTTCAAAATAAAGTATATGGTAACTAAGTGTTTAGATTCCCCGTCATTTCCAGCGCATTGCTTCTCGGGTCTCTATCCAGACATTTTCTAACCCCGAACATAGCCTGCTCTTCCCTGAGCCTTGCAATTACATAAAAAAATCTTTCTCCAATTACATAAAAAATTGTGTGATGCTGCATTCTGACTACGGGCTTTTTACGTGGCTCATGCTTCTTCAGATACTGTGGAAGAAAGCAGTGGGGCCGTGGTGTATGTGTTAGCTGGTTTGTCTTGGGAAAAGCTGGTTACAACACGAGCATCTGGCATTCCCCAAATCACCTTCACTGAGTTGCCATTACACATACTCCTCAGGAAGTTCTGCTTGCTTGGTTGTTTGGGGTTTTGACAGAACTGTACTAAAGGAAATTGTAGCATTATCTCATGATGACTACACGACACTCTAGATCCAAGCTTACTAGAATTTGCGTCAAGATTCTGTGTCCCAAGGGAGAAGAGTGGCTTGCTGTGTCTCCTTAGGTCTCAGTGCACAAAGTCAGGGCCAAATTTGATATCAGGTAGAAATCATTATCAATCCATTATAAAAATTGCTCTAGTTGGCTTTGATTATTTCACCTTTATCAAACTTTTGTTGTATGTCTTTTCTTTTTCATTGTTCCATTTTATTCGAAGTAGCATGCTGACTTTACCTGGGGAGATAAATAGACCTCTATTTTTCCCAGATACAGAGGTTCCCAACAGATCAAGGAAAGGATTCTACCCAAATCAAACAGTGAGCGGAGTTTACTGGGCAGGCCTGAGGTCGGCCATACACTCAAGAGTACCAACCACAGCAGAAGTGATTCATGAGAAACCACAGCTCCCGAGCGTCCTCTGGACAGCGGGGAGGCGGCTAAGCTGAGGAGGAGTTGTCCACCCCATGAGAGGGGACGGGCCTCCAGAGCTTCCGGAGTCCTGTGAGCCCTGCCCCTCCGCGTTTCTCCCTCCAGGAAGGAATGTTGATATACCTGATCTCCGGAGGTCTCCTGAGAGTGCTCACAGCTACCCTGGAGGAAGGTGGCTCTCGTGGCAGCCAGCATAGAGGAAAGGGCTGCAGGATGAAGCCTGTGCGCTATGTAAAGTAGGGGACTTCAAGAATGTGAAATGGTGATGCTCCCCTTTACTCCTGTCACAAGCCACTGGGATAGAGTCAGACACCCCCAAGACACTCAACCTTTCTTGGGCCCCAAACCCAGTCTCAATTGGCAACTGGAGTCATTTGGAAGCGAACCTTCTCGTCTGGGGCAAGTATGCAGAAAGTAAAAACACTAAGCAGTCTACATTAAATTGTCAGATGGCAAAACATCAGAACAAGTAGAGAAAAACATCTAAAATGAGCTAGTTATTATTCCATTTCGTCCTTTGTTCCTAATTATCTCAAGAAATGACTGAACCCTTGAAAATGTACACCGTAGAACGAGGACACTGTAAATGAGAAAATGGGGTGTTTAGAGCGTGTCACTAGTTTAAAGCTAATGCAAATACAGATTCAAGTTCCTGCCATGGCAATGGTATTAAAGCCACAAGAACAACAAAGAGCTCTCTAGCTCAGAACGCTGCATCCTACTGCGTCTCCAACTGCTCTGAAGCCCGATTCCTTCCCAGGCTCTCAGCCTCTCCACCTCCTGCTACAGGTATGTGTCCCCAGGAGCCCAGAGACACATTAACAGTCCCCAAATAGATGGGCTTCCCAGTTATGTGTTCCTCTCCACTTGGGCAGGGAAAACACAGCTGCAGGGAGCAATTTTGTGGAAAAGATTTCCTAAATACTTTGTGGCTTTTCGTTTGTAATTCAGCAGGGAGCTGGAACCGGAAACAGCAGTTGGCCCGGCCCATTAAGTACTAAGGTCTCCAGTTTCAATTCCCTTCCCTTTAGTGGCATAGATGCACCTATTAGCAATTATTTCTGCTGCCAGGAACTAGGTACTACATCCATTTTGGACTTGACTTTCATTTACCTCCTGTGTTAAACAGGACTAGGCTGCATATAAAGCCAGCATGCCCCCAAACAATTCATTTCTGAGTCCCAAGGTCAAAGTGTAGGGGTATTCCAGGTGGAGTGGGCCTGGGGGCTCGTTCTTGGGCTCCTGGGGTCTTTTACCTGTTTCAGTCCTTGGAGGTTGAATGTCTGGGTCACACCTGTGGGTGTCGCCTTTTATCCTGTTCTTGGTAAGGTCCCATAGACACATGGGGAGTTGGTTATGTGGTCTGGCTGAATTCCTAAACCTGGGGTTGGGTCACCGGGATCTCCACATCACAATGTGTTGCCCTGGACATCCATTTTCAATATATTTATTAGCTCGCTTGCTTGTTTTGTGACTTGACTCCTCTCAGGAAATCACCCTGGGCAGGAGCAAGCTGTTCCTTTAGATCTTTGATTGTCCTGACCTCGTTTCCAAAGCTCCTATCTTTCTCGACCCCTCTGTCATTGCCTCCGTGCTTTGTTTCCCTCAACAGCCATATCCAAGCTCAAGATGTCACCAGAGAAACAACAGCTATGACTCAGGGAGGTGGGGCAACAAGGAGGAGGAAGACTACAGAGAAAGAAAAGCGCCTATGCTCGAGCCTACTGGGCTTAAGGAGGTCAAGTTATTGAAGCATCCTGCCCAACGTCACTTGAGGAGCAAGACCCCAGTGCTGTTATTTCCACCTATTCAGTGTTATTCCCCCCCCCCAAAACCCACTAGGAGACCGAGTCCTGTACGTAAAAGCAAAGAGCCTTCATTCTTACACAAGTTGGCGAACTCAGACTCTCCATGTGTCCAATACATTGGCACAATCAGAGAGCCCAATTGGGGTTGGGTTTTCATAATAGTAAAGGTGGGGGTGAGGGATTTCTAAGGTTCAGGACCCCCTGTTGGCTGACATTTGTCTAGGGGTGTCCTGGTGAAAGGCGATGGGTGCGTGCTGGCCGGTGATCCTCTGTCTACAATGGTTGGAACGTTAGGAATTTCCTTTGGATGGTCTATTCCTGGGTGGTGCCTGGGTGGTCTCAGCTCGGGGTCTTTCTTGGAACCAGGTATTACCTTAGGGTAAACTACTGAGTCCCAGGCCTCTATTGAGCTTTTCATGGCTGGGTCCTACATTTAAGATACAGAAATCTGGCATTTTAGGTAGAAAGTCTTCATTTCGAAATAATGATACTAATTAAAGCATCTTTTGCTCCTCTAAGAAGGAAGTGCAAAATTCATTCAAGGGTCAAATTCAGCCAATAGATTATTATTTTGCAAACTTCACTTTCTCTTTCTCACCCTGAGAACCAAGGCAAGAATTTTGAAGAAATGAGAGCAGTGAGGCCAAGTGCCCCACTTGGACTGGAGGACGGCACCTCTTGCTTCCTCAAATGCCTCATGTTTGAAGTTCAAGGGTGCTTGTCTCTGCCAAGATTAATAAAACGTTCTGCACTTGGCTATTACTTTGCAAAAGCTAAAATTCCAGATGGAAGTGAGAGGAAAAAAAAAAACAGACAAAACCGAAAGAGATCTCTAAGCCAGAATCTTCAGGACTCCACAGTAAGAAGCAATGCCCATTAAGAGCAAGATCTGGAATCCCAGTACCTAGGGGAGTAGGGCATGAAGACTGCCACAAAACTGAGGCTACCCTAAACTACAGAATGAGTTTCAGGGCAGCCTGGATTACAAAGTACAACCTTACCTCAGAGCTACACAAAGGCAAAAAGACTAACCTTGTGCTATGATAAGGCAACAACAATGATGATGATGATGATGATGATGATGATGATGATGATGATGATGATGATGATGATGACGATAATGCTAATGATAATAATAAAGCACATATGATCTCTATAAATAAGGACCAGGGCCAAATTCTGGAACTGCTACTTACTATGTAAGCTTAGCAGGAATAGCCTGCCTCTGAGTGCGTGTGTGTACATGTGTGTGCATGTGCTCACAAATCAATGGAGGTTGTCTATTTAGAATCTAAAGTGTATATATTAGAATATATGTGGGAATACATAATTTATAATGCTATATTTCTGAAATATTTCTTTTCCTGTTCTAGAGGCTTCACTTCAGGCTCCATGTGTGCTAAGCAAATATTTTATTAGTGTACTATATTGCCAACATCTCTAAAATATTATTTAAGGGATGGGGTCTAATCAGAGGCTACTCATTTATTTTCCTGGCTGTCCAGACCTGAAATTATCACACTGAAACTAAATTATTACAGCACTTCTTGGCCTATTAGCTCATGCTACTTATTGGCTAGCTCTTGTATCTTAAGTTAACCCATTTCTATTATTTTAATATTTTCTCATAAGGATCATGGTTTACAGATAAAGTTTGTGGGCTTCTGTCTCCTCAGGCAGCTACATGGCTTCTCTATGACTCTGCCTACTCTCTCATCCTCTATCTGTTTGGAACTCCCACTTTGCCCTTCTCTGCCCTGCAATAGGCCCAAAACAGCTTCTTTATTAACCAATGGCATTGACAGCATACAGAGGGGAATCCCACATCAGATGGGGGATAATTGACAAGAGGAGGATGAAGAAAAGAAAAAGAATTGTGATAAAAAAATAGAATAAAAATATTACCTTAAGAAACTTAAAGCTCAAAATGCCAAACAGTGGCCAGGGCAGGGCAGATAAGCCTACTGGGTTCTTCAACAGTTGTTTGGGGAGGCTTTGGTGGAGAGATCCCACTCCTCACTAAGTAACAAGACCAGATGCTATTGGCTAGTTTGGGTTTTGCTTGTGTGTTGTTTGCTAGTTTGTCAACTTGACATAAGCTACAGTCATTTGTGAAAAGGGAGCCTCAGCTGAGAAAATACACCCACCAGTTTGGACTGCGGGTAAGCCTGTGGGACATTTTCTTGATTAATGATTGATGTAGGAGGGCTCTGGATCACTGTGCATGGTGCCACACCCACCCCTGGGCTTGTTCTATAAGAAAGTGGTCTGAGCAGGCTATGAGGAGCGAGCCAGTGGGCATCACTCCTCCATGGCCTCTGCATCAGATCTTGCTCTGGGGTCTTCCTTTGAGTTCCTGCCCCGAATTCCTTCAGTGACTGATTGTGATGTAATAACACACACTATATATTTTAGCTATAGATGAAATAAACTTTCATCCCCAAGTTGCTTTTGGTCATGGTGTTTTATCACAGCAATGGGAACATTAAGGCAGCTACAAATCCAAACTGTCCTCTCTGGAGGTCCCACATTGCTGCCTCTTCACAGCCTCGGGTACACTATACACATTCCATCATGGCTGTGGCATTATCTGCAATTATCTGCGTGAGTTTGCCACCACATATGCAGAGCTTCTCCCGTTATCATCTTTCCCCATGGAAGCGGTGCATGAGTCAACATTTATGAACGCCATGGACATGGCACTACTACCCACAGTTTACAGCTTATGTAAGGGCCCCCTGCAGATGTAATGTACCCCACAGATTTCCCCACAGATTTAAGCAATATGTAATGACAGGTGTCCACCTTTATAGTAGCCCTCAGGACTGTTTCTCATGCCTTAAGTTTCGAGGTGCTTCCTCATCTATGCAACCACTGATCTTTGCCTTTCTCCACAGGCTATCTGTGTCTTGTAGTACAGATAGTATACCTAAGAGGTAGAAGGACTTAGCATGTTTGAGGTCCTGGGTTCAAGGTCCAGTGGCATAAACAAACAAAAAACTGTGATGTAGTTGGAGCCCTGAAGTAAGTCCCTTTTTCCGATCGGCCTTTTTTTCACCTAGAAATAAACATTTAACTCAACACCTGGTTCTGTAGCTTAAGAACTGACTTCTATCACTGAAAAATATTCCATCATCTAGATATGCTGGCTTTCCCCTGACTGACTGAAAACTACGTTGGCTGCTTTCAAGCTCTTGCAATTCCATATAAAGATGCAACTATTAAAATGTATGTCATCTATTGGGATTCACTTAATTAGTCAGATTTTTGTTTTCTATAAATAAAGAGATAAATAGCTTAAATTTCTGCATTCTTATAGAGGCTCTTGTCATTTTAGAAGTTTCATTAGGAAACCCAAACTTGTAGTCATTTATTTACAATAATCCCTCTACAACCCTCTACAGGCTAAAAATAAAAAAAGTAAACAGAAATTTCCATAAACTTGATATGTTTAAAGCTGATTCTCATGAACTTTCCACCCTTTTTAAATTTAAAATAATTTTTAACTATGATATATCCTGATCATAGTCTCTCCTTCCCATCTCTCTCCTCCCAGATTTTCTACCCCAACCCATCTAACTCTATATCTCTCTCTCTCTCTCTCTCTCTCTCTCTTTCTAAGAAATGAGTAAATATTAAACAAACATGCCAGAAGGAAGGAAGGAAAGAAGGAAGGAAAAGAAAAAAGAAAAAGCCACAAACATATACACAAAAACAAAACTCATTCAGATATGAAATCGAAAGCCATAACATACAACGAAGACCAGTACGATTAAAGAATGGCCAAACAAAGCAATGTAAGACAAAAACCTTACACAAATACCATTGAGATTGTTTTGTGTTGGCCATCTACCGCTGGCTGCAGGCCTACACTTGAGTGCTATATCCAGTGAGACTCCACTGGAGAAAACAGAGCTAAATTTTCGTCTACAAGCAGCTGTCCATTGGAGATAGCTTCTTGGTTGGGGATGGGAGCTCATGTCCACTTCTCCCCCTCAGCACTGGGACTACTTGTGGCTTGAATGTTCGCAGGCCCTGTGTGTGCTGCCAGTCTTTGCGAGTTCCTATGTGTGTCATTCCTAGTGTGTGGTGTCCGAAAGACACTGCTTGCTTATTGTCATCCATCCACTCTGGCGCTTAACCATCTTCTCGCCACCTCATCCACACAGCTCCCTGAGACCCGAGGGGAGGGGTTTGATCAAGACATCCCACTCAGGACTAACTAAGGGTTCCAGCGTCTCTCACTCTCTGCACATTATCCAGCTGTTGGTCAATGTATTTGTTCCCACCCACTGCAAAAGAAAACTTCGGGTGATGGCTGAGCAAGGCGCTGATTTATAGGCACAGATGAATGTTGCTAAATGTCATTTTAATACTATGTTCCTTTAGCAGAATGATAGCATTCAGTTTTCCCCTAGGGACATGACCTATCTGGTCTTAGGTTCTTGACCACTGGAGCAGTCAGGCACGGGTTCTGTCTGGTGACGTGGGTCTTAGATTCAATCAGAGAGTGGTTGGTTACTCCCACAATGTTTGTAGCACTATTGGACATCTCGTGCAGGCAGGTTACTGTTATATATAAAGGGGGTTTATCTGGGTTGGTATTTAGCTTTCTTCTCTGCTAATGCACAGAGTACCCTCCAGTACCATGACCCTAGCTAGTAGGGACGAAGGCTCTACTTAGGCACCTACTAGAATTCTTTGTGTTTAATTAGATAAGTGTTAGTTTAGTAAGGGGACCTTACCTTCAGTTTATGGAGAGTAATCAACAGCCTTGGCAAAAGCCTCAGCTATTTGGGGGTTTCCGTGGGGCTTCTTTGGCCAAATGTAACCCATTACTGGCACTGGAAGTTTCTCTTGGTGATGATGTAAGATGTCTAGTTGGGGCTTTGTCTCCTCTGTTATTTGGTGATTCCATCTGGAGTTCTTTCATATATGTGTATAATTTAAGAAGCTTCTATTGTAGAAGATTTCCATATGACCCCTTAAATGACCCTCAGTGTTCATTGTGGCTCTCCGTATTTCCACACTTACCCACCTCTTCCCAGCCACTCTCCATGTAACCCTTCCACTCCAGTCTCCCCACATCTCTCCATAACAATATATTTCATTTCCCCTTCCTTGGGAGACCCTCCCCTCCCTCCTAAATCCCTCCCCTATACCTAAACGCTGTGATTACATTGATTGCAGCGAGCCAGTAGAAGGCTGAAAAAACTAACATCCATATATAATAGATATATATCATATTTGCATTTTGGGGCCTGGGTTACCTCACCCTGGATGATTTCTTTATAGCTTCACCCACTTACTGTGGATTTCAATATTTCATTTAAAAACTGAATAATAATCCATTGTTTGAACATGCCAGCTCACTCCTCTACCAAACTTATCCAAGTCCCTGATCCCATCTCCAGCAGCCACCAGCTTGCTGCCCATAAAATCTATTCTATTCCCTCTTCCTAGGGGATTCATGTGCCCCCCCCCAGATTCCACCCCTCTACCTAACCACTCTGGGTCTACGGATTATGATTTGGTTATCATTTACTTAATGGCTAATATCATCTTATAAGCAAATATGTATCATATTTATCTTTCTGGGCCTGGTTACCTCACTCTGAATGATTTTTTTCTACTTCCATCCATTTGCCTGCAAAATTTCATGATGTAATTTTTTAATAGCTGAAGTATACTCCATTGTGTAAATAAATATACCACATTTTCTTTATCCGTTTTTCTATTGAGGGCCATCTAGGTTGTTTCCAGGTTCTGACTATTATAAATACAAATATTCCTGTGGTAGGGTGGAGTATCCTTTGGGTATATGCCCAAGAGTGGTATAGCTGGGTTATGATGTAGATTGATCCCCAACTCTCCAAGGAACTGCCGCATTGATTTCCATAGCGGCTATACAAGTTTTCATTCCCTCCAGCAGTGGAGGAGTGCTCTCCTTGCTCTCCATCCTTTCCAACATTGTGTTATTATTGTCTCAGTTGTGTTATTGATCTTAACTGTTCTGTTTATTGTGTTATTGATCTTAACTGTTCTGACAGGTGTAAAATGGGATCTCAAAGTAGTTTTGATTTGTGTTTCCATAATGGCTAAGGATATGGAAAATTTCTTAGTGTTTCTTGGCCCTTTGAGTTTCCTATATTGAGAATTCTCTGTTTAAATCTGCTCCCCATTTTTAATTGGGTTATTTGGTTTTTTGATATCTAGTTTCATGAGTTCTTTATATATTTTGGATATTAGTCAGATATTATCATATATATACATGTGTAAATATATATATTTATGTTTATATATATATGATTCCATGTGTTGAGTTGGTAAAAATATTTTCTACTGTGTAGGCTACCACTTTGTCTTATTGACAGCGTCCTTTGCCTCATAGAAGCTTTTCAGTTTCATGATGTCCCATTTATTAATTGTTGATCCTAGTGCCTGTGCTAATGATGTTCTATTCAGGAAGAGGTCTCCTGTGCACATGCATTCACAACTATTCCCCACTTTCTTTTCTACCAGGTTCAGTGTATTTAGTTTTATGATGAGGTCTTCAATCCACTTGGACTTCGGTGATAAAATAGGGATCTATTTTCATTCATCTACATTCCGAATCCAGTTTGACCAGCATCATTTATTGAAGATACTGTCTTTTCTCTGGTATGTATTTCTGTCTTCTTTATCAAAAATCAAGCGTCAAAAGATTGTGGATTTATGTCTGGCTCTTTAACTCATTGACCAATGTTTGCTTTTATGCCAATATTATATGGTTTTTATTAGTGTAGATCTGTAATACAACTTAAAATCAGGAATGGACAGAGCTCCAGTTTTGTTTTGTTTTGTTTTTTATTGTTCAGGATTGTTTCTGCTATCCTGCATTTTTGTTTTTCCATATAAAGTTGTAAATTATCCTCCCAAGGTCTATAAATACTCATGTTGAAATTTTGATGGGGATTGTGTTGAATCTATGGATTGCTTTTAGTAGAATGGCCAGATTTACAATGTTAATCCTACCAATCCATGACCATGGGAGGTCTTTCCAGCTTCTGATATCTTCTTCTATTTCTTCTTTTGTTTGTTTATTTTGTCTTCTTGAGACAGGGTTTCTCTATATAGCTTGGTAGCCTATCCTGGAACTCTCTCTGCAGACGAGGCTGGCCTCAAATTCACAGAGATCTGCCTGCCTCTGCCTCCTGAGTGCTGGGATTAAAGGCATATGTCACCACGGCCCAGCTCTTCTTTGTTTTTTTTTTCTTCAAACATTTGAAGTATTTATCATACAAGTACTTGACTTACTTGGTTAGAGTTACCCCCAGGTATTTTATATTACTTGAGGCTATTGCAAAGGATGTTGTTTCCCTGTTTTCTTTCTCAGCCCATTTGTCATTTGTGTATTGGATGGATATTGATTTTTTTAAGTTAATCTTTTACCCAACTACTTTGGTGGAAGTGTGTATCACCTGTAGGAGGTCCCAGGTGGAATCTTTAGGGTCACCAATGTATACTATTATATGATCTGTCAATAATGATACTTTAACTTCTCCCTTTCCAATTTGTATCTCCTTGATCTCTTTCAGCTGTCTTTAAGTTGTTGCTAGCTAAGACTTCAAGTACTATATTAAATAGATATGGAGAGAGTGGACAATATTGTCCCTGATTTTAGTGGAATTGAGTTTCCTTCCAGTTAATTTGATATTGGCTATAGACTTGCTATAAATTCTTTCTTTTGATTAGATATGTCCCTTGTATCTCTAATCTCTTCAGGACTTTTATCATGAAGGGTTGTAATGGGCCAATCAGTTTATAACTTATGTAGACTTCTGTGTGATTCTTAGGGACCTAACAGCTGTGGGAACTGGGCAGGACAGAAACCCCAACAAGCAGGCCCTCATGTTACAGGGTTGGATTTTGTCAAAGGTCTTTTCTGCATCTGATGAGATAATTTTTTTCTTTCAATGTATTTATATAGTGGATTATATTTATTGGTTTTTGTATATTGAAGCATTCCTACATCTCTTGAATGAAGCCTACTTGATCAACATGGATGATCTTTTTGATTTGTTCATGGATTCCATTTGCAATCATTTTTTTGAGTACTTTTGTGTCTATGTTAATAAGGAAATTTGATCTATAATTCTCTTTCTTTGTTAAGTTTTATATGGTTTGGGTACCAGGGTAACAGTGGCCTCACAAAATGAATTTGGTAATATTCCTTCTGTTTCTATTTTGTAGAATAATTAGAGGAGTACTGATACAATTTTTATATATTTTATATAATTGATATAACTTTGAATGTCTGGTAGAATTCTGTGCTAAAACCATCTTGTAATATTTTTTGTTTTGGAAACATGTAATAACTGCTTCTATTTTACTATGGGTTATAGGTCTATTTAAATTGTTTATCTGATCTTGATTTAACTTTGGTAGATAGTACATATCAAGAAATGCATCCATTTATTTCAGGTTTTTCAGTTTGGTAGAGTACCAAATTTTTATGTATGCCTTTATGGTTCTATGGATTTCCTCAGTATCTGTTGTGATATTACTGTTTTCATTCTAATTTTATGAATTTGGAAATTCTTTTAGTTAATTTTGCTGATGGCTTACCAATCTTATTGATTTCTCAAAAACCTGTTTCATTGATTCTTTGTATTTTTGTTTGTTTCTATTTTATTGATTTCAGCCCTTAGCTATTGTTTCTTGCTGTCTACTCTTTTTGGCTGTTATTTCTTATTTTTGTTGTAGAGCTTTCATGCTGTTAAGTTGGTAATATGAGATTGCTCAATTTCTTTTCATGTAGGCACTCAGAGCTATGAACTTGTTGCTTATAACTGTCTTCGTTGTGTTCCATAGATTTAGGTATGTTGTGCCCTTCCCTGTTTCTTCTGATTAGTTTCAGTTTGAAGTCTATTTTGTCAGATATTAAAATAACTACCACAGCTTGCTTATTAGGTCCATTTGCTTAGAATATCTTTTGCTATCCTTTTACCCTGAAGTGATGTCTACCCTTGATGGGGAGGTGTGTTTCTAGGATGCAGCAGAAGAAAGAATCCTGTTTTCTAATCCAGTCTGTGTCTTTTTGAAAATTATCTGAGATCAATATTTATTGATTCATGTTATTCTGTTATTATAGCTTAAGTCCCCCCCATTTTGATTTGATTTACTGGTCTGGAATTATTTATTCTTTGCTCTTTCTTAGGTATGGTTGCTGTCTTCAGATTGAAGACTTTTTTCTGGTGCTTTCTGAAGAGCTTGATTAGTAGACAGATACTATTTAATTTTAGTTTTATTGTGGAATATTTTCTTTCTCTGTCTATTGTGATGATAGCATTGCTAGCTATAGTAATCTGGGCTGGCATCTGTGGTCTCTGTATAGCATCTATACAGGCCCTTTTGGCTTTTAGAGTCTCCATCGAGAAATCAGATTTTATTTTAATGGTCTGCCTTTATATGTTAGTTGATCTTTTTTCTTTGCAGCTTTTAATATTTTCCTTTGTTCTATATCTTTAGCAATTATGTGTTGTGGGGACTTTCTGTTCTGGTCCTGCCTATTTGGTGTTCCACAGACTTCTCATGTCTTGATAGGCACCACCTTCTTTGGATTGGGGAAATCTTCCTCTATGATTTTGCTGAAAATCTTTTGTGTGTCTTTGATCTGGGTTTCCTGTCCTTCTCCTAACCCTCCTAGTTATAGATTTTTGTTTTTTCATAGCTCCCAGATATCCTGGATGTTCTATACCTGAATTTTTTAGGTTTAACATTTTATTTTATCCATTTCACCCACCTTGTCTTCATTGCCTGGGTTTCTCTCTTCCATGTTTTAGTGGGGCTTACTTCTGAGGTTTGTTGGCTTTCTAAAATTTTCATATCCAGTTTTATCTCAGTTAGGATTTTCTTTAGTGATTCAGTTTCTTCCTTCATGTCTCGAACTGTTTTCATTACTTCATTCCACTGTTCATTTGTGTTTTCACAGACTTCATTGGAGTTTACTTGTGTAATTTTATAGTTTTTGAACATATTCATAATTGTTTATGAATGCTCCCCACAGGTGCAGGGGATTCCTGCTCTGCAGGAATTCTCCCTAGAAGCACATATCAGGAAGAAAATGGAGAAGTGTTTGCCAAAACTTAGTAGACCTGAGATGTTATCATTTCCTTCCCCCTAAGGTGTTTGGTTCGGGAATGCTTAAGTTGCATTTGGTGTTGGTTTCTGGTTTATGTTTAACTATTGGGTATGCTCAGCAAAAGCTTTCTGCTATCCAGTTCACCCCCCCAAAAAAATCTGGTAATTTAAAAATATTGACACTATTTTGGAACCATGAAACCCCTAATGATAGAGATTTGTATAATTCAAGCAACTATTACAATAACTATCTCATTATGATTTTTGAAAATTATCATCCAGGAATATAATGCAATAGCGATGACCTTGTGGGATGCTTATATTAACTGAATTCAGTAAAACTTTGAAATGTCCTTAGTGCCAATTGTTGTGGAATATTAGTTTAAGATGTGTTACAATCATTTTTTGCTGTGGAATATTTGTTTAGTTATACAAAGATGTGTTACATTCTTTAACTCTATATGTTGCATTTGTTTAACTCTGTAAAACTGTGTTACTTTGCCCATCTAATATACTTGACTGGTCTAATATAGAGCTGAGCAGCCAGTAGCTAGGCAGGAGAACAGGATAGTCGGGACTGCTAGGCAGAGAGAATAAATAGGAGGAGAAATATGGGCTTAAGAAAGAAGGGGGAGGAGGCAGAAAAGGGGGAGAGGAGGATTCCAGATACCAGCCACCCAGCAACACAGCCAGACATGGAATAAGAAGGAAAGGAAAGATATACAGAAATAGAAAAAGATAAAACCCCAGAGGCAAAGGGTAGACAAGATAATTTAAGAAAAATTGGCTAGAAACAAGCCAAGTTAAGGCCAGGAATTCATAAGTAAGAATAAGCCTCTGTGTATTTATTTGGGAACTAAGTGACAGGCCCCCAAAGAGCAAAGAGCATAATACAACCAACTATCATCAATTTTGTTGATATATAAGGACTCTTTTTTTCAAAAAACCTCTAAACAGCTAGCTTAAAATTGGGAGTTGAATAGTACTTCCTGGTGTCATAGCATCCGGAGCTTGTTCAGGTGGATCTCCAGTATTAACTAATGTTTCCTTGACTCCTGAAGCAGGAAGCAGTAAACTCTATAATATAGTAGAAATAACATTTGCAAATGTGTGCTCATTGAATTTGGAATGAATTTAAAACATCAAGAATTTTTAAGAGGAGCTTTGCTGCAGACACATGATTTGACGTCGTTACTCTGTGNTTTTTTTCAAAAAACCTCTAAACAGCTAGCTTAAAATTGGGAGTTGAATAGTACTTCCTGGTGTCATAGCATCCGGAGCTTGTTCAGGTGGATCTCCAGTATTAACTAATGTTTCCTTGACTCCTGAAGCAGGAAGCAGTAAACTCTATAATATAGTAGAAATAACATTTGCAAATGTGTGCTCATTGAATTTGGAATGAATTTAAAACATCAAGAATTTTTAAGAGGAGCTTTGCTGCAGACACATGATTTGACGTCGTTACTCTGTGYGGCTACCCCTTTGACGCTGCAGACGCATGATTTGACGTCGTTACTCTGTGTGGCTACCCTTCTGAGTGCTCAGAGACTCAGCATCCTCTTGTAGCCTTCAGTCCTTTTCCTCGACTCCTGACCTCTGTGTTCTGCCCACCTGGCCCCCAGAGGTGGAATTCAAACCAGGACTAAATGTCTCCTTTAAACCTCTTTGTGTTCTCAGGGTCTAGCTGCCTCGGTGCCGGCTCTCTGGGGAGACGGGGCTGCTGAAGAAGGGAAAGGAGAGAGAAGGTACACTCTAGCTTTTCTCCAGCACATTCTACAGTCTGAAAGTCTTACTCGGCTGCAGTTTGTACACCTCATGCTACAGCCTGCTTGAGAAATGTCTCCAACTTCAGAGTGACCTGTGTCCATCCAAGACGATGTTAACAATGCGAACACAACCTCAAGGCCTTGCAAACTCCAGCCTGGTCCTAGAAACACAGCCCCAGGTTTGCGGCGCCCATGGCTCCCCTCTTAGCAAGACGGGTCACCTGCCAGGGTGACCCAGAGTCACAGAGAATGAGAAATAAGTTGCTGTAAGGAAGATGTGTTTCCAGTCTTCTCCCTTGAAGCAGCAGAAGAAAGCCATAGGTACTGGATGTTCGTAATAAAATCTCAAACTTACAGATACGTTCTAACTTAAATTTTATGATACTTTTTTCCTGCAAAAGATAAAAAAAAATTGTCTTTAAAACCACCTCAAGGACAAGTGTCTCTGGTGAGTACTGGCTAATTTTAAGTTTTCTTTACTGATTCCAGTGGGCTTCTGCTTTGCTGTTGGGGGTGATGTAAAAGGCAGGGGCAGCTGTTTGGGTGAAGGCTTCACCCCAGCCCCTGGCATCCGTATTTCCAAAGAGTCTGCAATGTTCAGGTGGAAGTTCCATCCCAAGCCCTCTGCCCTGGGAGTTGCCTCAGTCCAGACTCCACCCCCGAGAAAGCCCGCCAAAAGATGACTCCTTCCCAGAGTCAAGAACACTCCCAGAGGATATTTAAACTGCCCCCAAAGAACAAACACATGGTTTACTGGTCTTCCTTCCCCATCTCCTCTCTGGGGACCTGGAAAGCCGTCTGGGAGCGTTGGTATCCATTAAACCTGGGCTTTTTCTAATTCGGTTTTATTTGGTCTGATTTGGATTATTGCATCTGCCGAGGGGCTTATCTTGGTGCGGAAACTCTTCAGCAGCAATGGCGCCTGAGATTGTACCTCCATCTATCATTGAAACCGGGAAACCTTCTTTTCAAAGTCCAAACTAGACTCCTGCTTCATCTTCTGGCCTCTTTTCTACCGTTGTCGGCTAGCAAACAACAACATCCCGTGTGCTTTCTTTAGGTGGAACCTGGGAGAGAGCACACAGATGACGGACTCATTTGTGAGCTACATTTAAAATCTAGCTATATCCAATGTTCTTCTCTAAGTGCACCTTGAAATGTCTCACGATATAAATAAGCAAACACTTCAGGCAGAATTGAAAATGAGAAACTCGAATGCTCCAAATTCTGAAAAGTCTCTAGGACATGATGGCAAGAGTGGAAAATTCCGAATCTGACCTCATGGGAGGGATAGTTCACTTTCAAAGGCGTGCAGTCACTAACGTTCCTCCAGGCCATGTATGTGGTGTATATAAAACATGAATGAATTCAGACTGTGTTTAGGCTTGGACTTCATACCCCAAATATCTCACCACATATATGTGGCCATTTCATAATCAAAGCACTCTGGAAACTATAATGCTTTTAGTCCAGGGTGTTTCAGAGAAAGCACAGCTAGCCTGAAGCTGTTTGAGCCGGGTGTTCCCTTTTAATCATTGTGGGCTTAAATTGTATTTGCATCTTACAGGTTCATATAAAAATCCAGCAGTGAGACCAATACCAGAATAAACGCTGGTAAATTACCATATTCTTGATTCCCCCTTCCTCGCTCTGTGTGTGTGTGTGTATGCGCGCACGCACGCATGTGTGCAATGGTGTGCACGTGATGGCCAGAGAACAACCTCTGGCTTTAGCACTCAACTTCCACCTTAGTGCAGATGGATTCTCTCATATTCTCCCCTCCATGCCAGGCTCAGTGGCTTGCCAGCTTCCCAAGATTCCTGTTTCCCAGTGAAGGCATGCTGGGATCACAGACACCTGCGCATCTGTTCCAGGTGTCATGTTGGATCTGAGAATCTGAACCCGGACCACCAGTCTCATGTCAGCAAGCTTTTTCTCCACTAAGCTGTCTCGCTGGCCCTCAAGGAGTCTTCTGTTTAGCATCAGGGCCTGTAGATTCCTGAGTGACCAGCCAGGGTGACCTGCCGGAGCACTGTAAGCATGGCAGCAACGCATGTTTGTGGAGAACAAAAAGTCATCACGCATTATTTTATTGTGTAATCAGCACTTCTTTGTGTAAAGAGCACGCTGATCTTACTTGAAAGAGTCTCAGACATCAGTGCTCTTTTTTGGGGGGTGGGAGGGTTTCGAGACAGGGTTTCTCTGTAGCTTTTGGAGCCTGTCCTGGAACTAGCCCCTGTAGACCAGGCTGGCCTCGAACTCACAGCGATCCACTTGCCTCTGCCTCCCGAGTGCTGGGATTAAAGGCGTGTGCCACCACAGCCCGGCAACATCAGTGCTCTTGCTGGTGATGCCTGCTCTATAGCTGTGTGTTAAGAGTCCTTTCTGCAACTGTGGTCCTAATCCAACATAGACTTCTACATAGTGAGCAGTGGGTTTAGGACCTGTATTTCTGGGTTCAGGATCCTCATTCCACTGTGATCATCAGGGGTAATCAGAGAGATGAGGCTTTTCAGATAAATGAGATGACTATAACATTTGAAATGGACACTTGGGGTCTGGGAGAATGTGTTTTCAATTAGGGTAATCTGACTGCCTGTGTCCCCAAGCATTCCAAGGTTGAAATGTGTTTTCAATTAGGGTAATCTGGCTGCCTGTGTCCCAAGCATTCCAAGGTTGAAACGTATTCCAATTCTTCTTTGACATGGATTTGACCAAAATCAAATGTTTTTGCTATGAAAACATAGCCCTATATAGCTTTCAACTCACTCTGGGCCAGATGATCATTAACTTCTTGCAACAATTGTTTACAGACTCACATAACAATGTGCCTATGAAAAGAGACAGCTCTTCATTTTTCAACACGTATGAACCTGGTTTTAGCTAAAAAGCAAAGCGCACATTTCCAGCTAATGAGCAAAACACTGGGGCAGAGAGAAAGGACACTTGGACCAGCACAGTTGTGCAAGCCACTTGTGATTATGACGAAACATTTCCAGTCCAAAGCGTTTGCCAAGCATGTGCCTGGCAGTCTCCCAGATAATGGTGAGCAACGGCAAGAGGACAAGGCGTCCAAGTGCTTGCACGTCCCAACCCCACTCCGGCTGTGTTTGTAGTGTAGAAACACCAGGGGATGGAAAGCTAGCCGCGCTCACGTTTAGTTTCTATGGCTTATGCAAGTTTTGGAACTTTTGGTAGAAACAGACAGATCAAAATCTGCATCGGATATTTCAGGGAAAATGAGGCAGTGTGCATGGCTCTCACTGAAGGCTACGCTTTCCATGAAGACTTACTCTCCAGCCCAGTTGATCCATTGGAAACAAGAAGAACTTGCTCAAATGACCACATAATTCTTTTCTAAAATAAGGATAATTTTGTATTTCAATACAGCGTGTGCTTAATTCAAGCAATGTGGGAAATTCTCAACAGATTAATGTCGATGGAATCTGCATCACAAAACAATGTGTAAAGTTAACCCTGGAAGTTGATCATAATCTGAAGAAGGTAAATGTTATTAGTAATCTGACCATTTAACATGAGCCATCCTGAAAATGTAGGTGCAGGGGCATCTCTCTGTGTTCTTACATATACAGAAACATGCACATTTAAACAATAGAATAATGCTATTTCATAATCTGTACTTAAATTATTATGAAATACGAACCTTTCTCCCATGATCTTTCAGAGAGCTACAGAGTATAGATGTCTGATCCAGACTTAGGATGACTCAATTTAATGATGTTTTTAAATTATCATTTAAAAGCAAGGGGCTGAAGCCATGGCTCAATAGGTGAAATGATGTTTGCTGTGAAAGCAGGGCCCTAAACCCAAATCCCCAGCACCCACATAAAAGGCAGACATGGTTGTGTGTACCTGAAACTCTGGTGCTGCCGGGGTGAGACAACAGATCCTAGGCACTCACGGGTCAGTCAGTGGCCCAAAATGGTGTGTCTCACGTTCAGTGGGAGTTTTGACACCATCTCAAAACCTAAGGTGGGGAGTAGCCGAAGAAACCCATGTCCTCCTCTGCCCTCTGCCTGCTGTACCCACTCATATATATGTGTGTGTATACTCCCCACCACACACACACACACAACTTAGGATGGTATCAAAGCATACCCGTGCAATGATTCTGGTTTTCACTTTTGGTACAGTGCAATACATTAGATGACCTACTCAACACTTTCTTGGGAAATGGACTTTGTTTCTGGTGATATTATCAGTAGGTTGACATCCGTGTGAACATGTTTAAGGTGTGTGCAACCAAGCTGTGATTTTATCAGGTTGGGTGCCGTGACTGAGTTGCCAACTTCAAGATGACATAGGACACAACCAATTTAAAGTCAAGGAATATCCGGATACTAGCATATGACCAGATTAGTTTGTGTAAGTACGTTTGTACCAGATAGGTTTTTAAATCTAAGTGTAGTGTTGCATGTCTATCATCCCAGCGGTCAGGACGCTGAGGCAGAGATATGAAAGTTCAAGCCCATCCTGGGCTACTGAATGAGATTCTGTCTCGAAAACAAGACGAATGCTTTCTAGAATTTGTCATTTTTACGAGGACACCCTGGTGCACATTCTTGTCCCTTTGTAAGTGTGACTTCTCATCTTACATGGAACTGAAGAAACTCCTCAAACAGGTTGGAAGACCTTGGGCATGTTGATGGAGCCAGTTCCTTCTGCTCCTGCAAAGTAGAATGGAAATGTTTTGACTCCTGTCTCTGATCTGAGTGACGATAGTGATAAACCCTTCCCTGAGTGGGGAAGATGTGTTTGTGTGTTCACCCCAAGAAAAGCGTCTGCTCCCTCATCACTGTCCCCTAGAAAGCTCTTTCTGTCCGTGTGAATCTAACTTCCGCTCGTGCATGCCATGGTACTGATTGTGGGAAGAAGAAATGCATTCCTGTGACACAGTTCAGACACACAACAGCAGCTTTGAGACTCTTGTCTCCCACTCAAACACATACGGCCATAGTTTAAAAGGATTTTAT
Source organism: Bramus lutescens (assembly GCA_001685075.1). Taxonomy (NCBI): domain Eukaryota; kingdom Metazoa; phylum Chordata; class Mammalia; order Rodentia; family Cricetidae; genus Bramus; species Bramus lutescens. The sequence goes on from LOEQ01001188.1 coordinate 60,451, forward strand.
TTAAATTAATCATGCTATTGTTGGTAGCTAGGTCTTTTCTCTAGTGAAGGAAGCTGAGTTTTTTTTTCTAGGACATCACGTTATAAAAAATAAATCAAGAATATGTATTGCTTGGTTTTACTTGTTTTAAAAATATAGACCAACAACAATCTAAGGAAAATGTTCCTAAGATTGCCGAGTGTTTTTGAAGCCGGGAGTGGAAGCTTTCCGCTACCAGCACACATTGGCACAATTGTGCTGATTAGCTCAGAGCAGCACCGGGAAGGAAATGAATGCCGGAGATGAGTCTCAGACTGCTGTAGAAATGCAAGAATTACTGAGCTTCCGGGAAACAGGCACAAAATCAATGGGCAAATGGGGTCCTTGCTTACCACGGAAGTGATCCAGCCACCTCGGGTGAGTTCAGAATGACTGTGTAAGTAAGCAGTGTGTCTCCATGAGGGAAAGCGGTGGGAGGAAGACTAGAGAGACTCACTGCAGAGGGTTTCAAGGGGAAGAGGGGTCGAGGGGTCCCCAAGCACGCAGATTGCATCATGGGAGTATTCACAGGTGTTGCTGAATGGCTGTTGATGGTTCTTCTCGCATCAGCAGGGATGGGTGTGGGGCCCAGTGGAGATCACTGCCCTTCAGTGCAGTGCCGCTCTCTCCCTCCTACCCTGGGGGAACTGAAGAAGTCCCTCGTTTGATGGCTTTATTTAATACCGAATAGCAAACCTACGAGGGTGCTAGATGAGTCCCCCAGACCGTCCATCCCAACAAATGGCTGACAAGATTACCAAGATCAACCTCCTGCCCCAAACAATGAATCAGACAATGCCTCCACAGGGAATAAAAAGGATCGGCAGAACCATAATGTGCTTGCTTGACCTGGGGTTTTCCAGGTCACACCTGTGTCTTCTGGGATTCATCCTTGCTATGTTTTTTTTTTTCATTGCTTTGTCAATTCATCCTTCTGTCTTCAAGCAGGAATTTGTTTGCTGTTTGTTTGTTTTTTAGGTTTCTCCGTGTACCAACTTTGGCTATCCTGAAACCTCTTCTCTGTAGATCAGTCTGGCCTAGAACTGACAGAGATCAGCCTGCCTCCGCCTCTGCCTCCCAAGCACTGGGCTTAAAGCTGTTCGCCAAAAGCCCTGCCAGGCAGGAGTTTCAAAGCACTAAAAACATCTTTATAAAATTCGGCATAAATAGAAATATCACTTCCATCTGCTAGGAGCTAAACAGTACATTTTGAAAACTCACTTCCTAGGAGTGCAGTCAGTGATCATGTACATAAAACATGCCAGGCCTAAAGTGAAAAGTGTTCCGTGACATCTTTATTGGCATTGAAGTGCATGAGGTAGACCGACATGGAAGATCTCTGATGTTTGTGTTCCGCAACTCTGTTCTACCGAAGAATCCTGATTCTTCTCACAAAGCTGCACACAACCCTGTACTAGGAAGTTATTCTCTAAAAACTTTCTTGCAAAGACAAAAAGTAATGATGTGTTCTTTTTTAAAAATAATTACAAAGAACTTTTATTTCTGTAATTACCATGTAAGAATTTTACATAATTATGTAAGAATTTTATTATTATAATTTGAAATAATTACAAAAAAATAATTACAAAGAAAAGCTTGAGGTGCTGCATTTAGCAANAAAAAAAAAAACCAGTTGGACTGGAACTCTCATTCCAGATAATCATTTTGATGGGGATAGCTTCACTCACTGTGACTGCCTCTGTTGAACACCTACTGTGTACACACATCCTGCTTGGTGCTCCCAAGTGCTGCCTCATCTGCTAGATGGACCCTGAGAGAGAGGCTGGAGGATGTGCCAGCCCCATATTTAACAAAAGAAGATGGAGAAGCGCACGGAGTGTGTCTCACCCGGTGTGTGGTAACTACGGAGGAGAGACTGCGGTTCATATTCCCCTCTCTGACTCCACGGCCATAGATAACACATAAGCCAGAACCCAGAACCATTGCCCTGTGTTCCAGCACAGCCTGGAAGGAAACTTCTATAGATCTACGGAAAGTTTATCAGATCCCTGTGGGGATTCCTGAGGGTTCGCCCAAAGAAGATAAAATTGAAGGAGAATTGTTTTAATTAAAGTCTTAGGGATCATTTTCTCTTCCCTGTAGTTCTTTCAACCTTGCATCTTTGCATTGTCTGGGTTTGTATCTTTTATCGCTTCCCTTTCCACAGCTGGTTGACAGACTCTTCTAGAATGTAGATCTGGTTGACATCTCCAAATGGAATTGAAAATAGCTTCAAGAAACATTTTCTGGATAAAAGTCGATTAAATTGATGAGGTAATATTTGGAGAGTAAGTGCCTCCTTCTGGGGCTCATATGCCACTGATTTATTCACCAGCATGTGGCATTGTTGAGAGATCTTAGTACTCAGCTCACTAGTGGGTTAATCAATCAGGATCCCACACCCTACTGGGTTATGTGGAGATGGGGCCCAGTTGTAGGAGGAGGGACTGCATGCTGTTGAGGATTGCATCCTGTCTCCTGGGCCTCCTACCACTCCCTCCCTTTCTCTCTCACATCCTCCTGAACACCTTGAGGTGGTCATCACCGTCTACCCCACCATGACAACAATCTTCCTCACAGAAGCCAGCTGACTTTGGACTACAAGCACTGAAGCCATCGGCTAACATAACCCTTTCCTCTGTCAAGATGGTGTCTTCAATTACACAGTGAAATCTAGGAAACTGACCACTCAGGAGGGAATTAACCTGCCTTTATGTTCAGAAGGGGATGGCAAGTCACACTGGCTTCCTGTAAGACCAATGGACTAGATTTTTGCGGAGTTTGAATTTCGTATGTCAGCCAACTCTAATAATTTCTGGAGACACTCTACGGTGTTGACATTAGGCCTGTAGACGTTAACCCATAGTTAGAGGGGGTTCTGTGGTTTAGATTTGGTGTTTCACAAAGGCCCATGCACTAAAGCCATCAGCTTGCAGCTGCTCAAAGGGGCTAGAGCTTGTAAGAGTTGGGGTCTCGCGGGAGTTCTTAGGTTCCTGGAAATGTGCCCTTAGAGGGGATCATGAGATCTCAACTCTTTCTACATATCTTGGCAATGAATGTCATGTTTCCTCCACCTCACCTGACACTTCCACTATAATGTGCCAAAACATACAGACAGCCCCAAACTTCAAGAATGATCAACCAGAAATGTTTATTCCTGTTTTTGTTACAGACAAAGTGTCAGTCTGGCTGGAAGTTGAGTGTGTGTGTGTGTGTGTGTGTGTGT
>LOEQ01001188.1:76321-101674 GCA_001685075.1 Bramus lutescens
ATACACACAGACAGAATATTGTATACATAATAAATAAATAAATAAATATAAAAATAAATAAATAGAAAATATTGCAGTGGCAGAGGTATAAACCCAGCTGAGAAGTGTTAAAGCATAAAATAAAGAAATAAAGGTGGCCATTTCAAACAATTCATCAGACTGTAAAGACAGGCTTCACTTCATCTCAGCGGGAGACTCTTGTACTCTCTAGTGTCCCTGCCTAGCACCTCGCACTAACCCCTCCCCTGACATACATCTGGCCTTGGTTAACTCATCCAGATACTTCGGATTGTAGCCCTCATATTATTTAATCAGAGAGGACTTTTCTGAGTCTTCTGATCTGTCCTCTTGTAAGAGGTCTCCTGTCACACATTTTTCCAACTATATTTTTGACACCCCCCCCCGTATACACACCGCACACATGGCATCTAGTAAGTCCACAAAGATCCTGTCACTCCGCTGTGTTCCACTGCAGTATCTGCTGCATTTATCCTCGGGACTCTAGTGTCTACCAAATGTCCATTGCCTAACAATTTTACATTTCCTGAGTAAATGCATGCTGCCTTTTGGCACCTTGGAAGGATGCCATAATCCGTGTCATTTTATTATGTCTGTGGATCACTGTTTATTATATAGATTCCTGGCACCCATCGAGTCTCTATATTATCAAGTTGTATCAGAAACATCTTGACTAGTATCTATAAACCAGAGGTTTAAAAAATGCCTGAGAATGATGCTGGGACAACTGGTCATCTACTTACAAACACATCAGTCTAGACAAAGACCTTACACCCTTCCCTAAAAGCAACTTGAAATTGACCACAGACCTGAGGATAAAGCACAAGACTATGAAATTCCTAAAGGAGAAGACAGTCGAAAACACACGTGAGCTCAGGCTGAGCAGTGATATTGCAGACCCAGGGTCTGAATTGCAATCCAGGAAAGAATTGATACACCGAACTTTATTAAAATTGAAAGTGAACATATTGTCATAATAGGGAAGTAAATCACGGACTAGGAGAACTTAGGTGAGAGGAGACTTAGCTGGTAAGGTAACATGAGCTGCCATGACACACCCGTTAAATGGGCAAAACCCAAACCACTGACAGCAGCAAATGCCTATGTGAATGGAAAGCAACGGGAGCACTCGCCTGTGGGTGACAGCTGCGTGGTTCCTAGGAGAGCACGGGTGCTCTTTCCGTGATGTGGTGGTCAGGCTCCTGTGCAATCACCTGCAAAGAGCTGGAAACAGCTCCGCAGAAACAAGCTGTGCCAACCCAGGTGGCCACTGCCAGTTAAATGGGCAAACCGAGGCACATCCAGACAGTGGGATGTTATTCATTAACGAAAGGAGTGAGCACTCAGGCCGAGAACAGGTGTGGAGAATCCTTACAAGCATGTCGCTAAGTGAAAGAAGCTGATCCGGAGAGGCTGCAGGCCCTAGAATTCCAACTTTGTGACACTATGGAAAAGTAAAACTGTACAGACGGTTAAATGGTTTCCAGAGCTTACGAGGCGGGTGAATACATGGGGCACAGAAGATACCTGGGGTAGCAAAACTATTCTGTATGACACCGTAATGGTAGATACATGTCCAGTACATCATCTGAACCTGAGTTTAGATGTGGAGGAGACCTGAGTGTAAACCGCGGACCTTGAGAGACAGTGATGAGCAGTGTAGACTCATCAGCTTCAGCTAAGGTACCACTCCACTCCAGCAGCCTGTGCTGATAATGGAGAGCTGTGCCTGCCTAAGAGCAGGAGGTATATAGGAGTTCTAGTCCCATTGCTGTGACAAGACACCATGACCAAGGCCACTTATGGAAGGAAGGGTTTAAGTGGGTTTATGCTTCCAGAGGGATAAGAGCTCATCACTACCACAGGGGTGGCAGGGTGGAAGCAGGAACTCACGTCCGCAAGCAGGAAGCAGACAGAGCAAACGGGGACTGACATGCGGCATGGAAACCTCGAAGTCTGTGACCGGGAATGTGCATCCTCCAGCAAGATCACACCTCCTGAGCTTCCCCAAGTAGCACTACCCACTGGGGACCAATTATTCAAATGCCACAGCCTATGGGGACATTCTTCTTCAAACCACCGCAGGTATGATACCACTGGAACTTCTAATGTTACAGTGGGCCTAAAGCAGCTTCCCCCTAAATTACTTCTTTAAGAAAATAACTTTTGCAACAAATTCAAAAGTCAAAAGTTCCCTGAGTCAGTTTTGACACTGAGAGCTACACACTGTTTGTAAAAGTTGGTATTCCCAAATGCCAAGAAAATGCCACCTTTGAAGTTCACGAATCCGGTGTTGGTGTTTCTAATTATTTATTAGCTGGCTAACATCAGAGGGCCTCTTCAGCTTCACCGGCTCAGTGTCCTTATCAGTGAAACGGAGGATCATGACGCTCATTTCCCCGCCAAACAGGATAGCTACCGTTGGTTCAAACACACGATGTGAACGCACTGTGAACACGGTGAAAATCTGAGCCGTCAGCGCCAGTGTGGAGCCTCCGAGCACAACTCCCATTACCTTAATGGAAAGACAAAACACCCTTGTTTTATTTTCCTCCCGGGAAACCTTGTATCCTCCTAGGGACTCTTGCAGCAAGAGTAGATGGCCTTAGACCTTATCGCCTGCTCAGGAACCAGCCTCCTCATGTAAACACTCAGATCTGTTACCTTTGCCATTTGCCTCTCGTGGGAAGAAAACAGCTTGTTTGTGACCTTGGACCTCCTGAACGTAAAATGCACCTTCCTTTCTCGCTAGAGACAGAGAATCTGAAAACATGGAACTTGAGATGTTTACGCTGCTGCGGGATTTGAGGTGGCTAATACACTGCCTGACAGAAAGCTGCAGATGAAAATACCCGTGGAGTGCGGGCCTTTCTGACATGATTAACGACATAATATATAGAGTAAGCATACAATGAAATACATAAATACATAAAGTAAGCAAGACATGCATGCAGGAGACTCCTTTGTTACTTCACAGTGGTGTGTGTGTGAGTTCGTATGCCATTAGTTTCGTACTTAATGCAGTTGTTACAGGACACGGTAGAGAGATCCAATGAGCCTGACGCTTACAGTCTGCCACTGTGTAACGGGAGCATACAGATAATTAGGCTGACTTTCCCATAGGATGCATTGCGGAATAAATCAAATAAGATGGGAAAACAATCAATAAGCCCATAGTAAGTAGTCCATAAAGATTACTGTTATCAGTATATGCTTTTATATATTATTCATAATGTACTCATTATGAATTTTGTGCTACTACATACATGACCGGCTAACGAATGTAAGCATATCATTTCATAGTGTTAATTGAGAATATAATTAGCACATCTATAACCCATTTTCAGTATCCTCTTATGACAGGTCAGTGTGGCCCCTCAGAAGCTCAGAAAGATGCCCTCTTTAGAGATTTGCTCATTAACAGAGAAAATCAAGTAAAAATAAAAGCCAGAGGGCGGCCCCTCTCCAGCATCACTGGTACTGGATGCAAGGGGATTATTTAGAGATTGAATACACAAGGGGCCAGACGGCAGCAAAGGCACGGAGAAAGAGTAGCTCTTGCCCCCAGACTACTAGAATCTAAGTAATAGGCTTGAGGGGAGTCACCATTATAGATAGCAGGAGTAACCAGCTATGTTGGGAACTTGAATATGGACTTTGTTAAATAATATAAAGCGGGAGTTTTCTCTTGTTTCAGCAAATGAATCTGGGGTACAGCAGTTCTTCCTTATCAAGATTTCGTCTTCTGCAATTTTAACTGCCTGTGACTAACTGGCCTGAAAACCTCATGAGAGGAGGAGATTCCAGAAGGAAAAGGATGGATGGATTGTCAATTGCGATGCAGTGAAGTCTTGCTCCACTTCACTGGGGAGGAAAATCATCCCTTTGCACAGTGTTTCCATGCTGTGTGCATGCTGTATCTGTATGTTTCTATTCTATGTATATGCTACCCACCTGTTGGTGGGTAGAACGGTCTTGGTTATCACTCAAGACATTGCAATGCTTGAGCTGGAGCAGCTGCTATGGAGTTGCTAATTGTGTTAATAACTTAGCATGCCTAATTCATAAATCATACTGTGCTATGGGTATTTGTGCACTGTGTAGGAAGAAGCATGCACAATGTACCAAGGGCAGCATTACTGCAAATATACTTTTATAAGTGGAGGTTGTCTAACAATAAAATGATTTCTGTGCAGTGTGTAAGAATCATTCTATTTTACCTATGCAGACTTCAATTTCTGGTACCAAGCCATAATTTGAAGACTCACCAGGGCTTGTTGGGATCTACCGCTCAAACACCGCAGAGGATTGTGGCTCTTTATTACAGTAGTCCTCACACACCAATGTGTTTTTGAAGAGAAGATAAGCTAAAGTGTTGGTGTTAAGGTTGTCGTCTTGTTCTTTCTCCGTCCTCTGCTGAAATTATGCTGTCCTTCACAGTCAAGTTCAAAATCCGTTTTCACCACAATGATGCTCCCAGACTTTTTCTCAGCAACTCTTACGCCAATGTGGAGGGGAGGGGTGACAAGGCTGGTTTCCCAAGGTCATCCTTTTCTGAGTCTAGGCAGAAGCCATGTTGTTTTTATTTGCTTTAATCTTGTGTCTACATTTTAACTAATTTTTCTCCAGTCGATCCTAAGGGTTTTTTCATGTCTTTTTCATTGAGGTTCCTAGGTTCCATCCTGCTAGTGCAGAGTCCCCCGGGATAGACAAGATAACCAGTAAATAAATCTGAGAAACCAGTTTTTCAAACCTACATTTTGTTGTCTTAACTACCCTGAGAGAGAGAGAGCCTTTGAACAAGGAGTTAAAATTGGCTGGATGACCAAAGAAGTTGTCTTTTGGTTGAGGTTTGTGGAAAGGGAACTTAGAATTAAAAGGCAGCCTAGGAATGCATGAGAGTCCAGGACACAGTGTAGTGACATTTCATTTGATTTTAATAAATAAAGCTTATCTGAAGATCAGAACACAAAGCAGCCACACTAGTCAGCCATGCAGGTCAGGCTGTGGTGGCACACATCTTTAATCCTAGCAGCCACACTCGTTAGNNNATAGAGGCTGGGCAGTGGTGGTGCATGCCTTTAACCCCAGTACTAAGAGGAATATAAGGCAGGATGAGACAGGACCTCGCTCTCTTTTCAATCTGAAGATCTCACAGAGATAAGAGCTCTCTAGTGGTTTGGCTGCTTTGCCTTTCTGATCTTCAGGTTGAACCACAATCTCTGTCTCTGGGATTTTATTATTCATGCTACAACACAGAGTCAAGCCAATGATTTATGTTCTCTTGAAGTGGGGGATGGGACTGGATTTACAGCTTTGAGATCAGTTCAGGACTGTAAGCGCGACATTTTACCAACTGTAGCTGTCACAGAAGGAAGGACTTTGTGGGTCCAATTCAAAATATACCGAAGTGGAGGGCTGTTTCCGTCTGGCCTGTAGGAAGGTCCGAGCAAGTGGGACCATGAGAGGAGGGAACCTGCATATCTGGGTCTATTACACCACTACCCACAATAACCATGTTATGGCTTTGCTGTTCATCAGTAGATGAATGGATAAATGTGGTAACCTTTTTACAATTGAGCTTTGCTGAACCATAAAGAATGAAACGATGCTATCTGAAGGAAAATGGACCTAACTGAATTTTGTGGAATACTACTTAAACTATGTAAGGATGTGTTACATTTGTTTATATTATGAAATACTATTTTAATTAGACAAAGAGGCAAAATGTAGATGAAGAGAAATATATTAAATTAGGTTATAAGAGCTAGCGGGACAAGGGTAAGATAAGGTCGAACATTCATAACTAATAAGAAGTCTCTGTGTCATGATTTTGGGAGCTGGTTGGTGTCCCAAAGAAAGCCTGCCACAACGAAAGGCTACCACCTTAAGCAAAATAAATCAGTACTGGTCCAATACAAAGGATTTGCTGCTGTTTGTTTTATTTTAGATGAAGTATCTCTATGAGGCCCAGGCTAGCCTTAAGTTCATAATCCTCCCACATTAACCACCAAAGTAGCTGGATTAAAAATGTACACCACCATGCCTAGCTTATGTGAAAGTTTTTTATTTTTAATTTGTATGGTGGTATATGCCTTTAATTCCAAAATACAAGAGGTAGAGGCAGGCAGATCTCTCTGAATTTGAAGTCAGTTTGATTTATATAGAGCTCTAGGCCAGCCAGATATATAGAGAGAGTTCGAGGCCAGCCTGATCAACATAGAGAGTTTTAGGTCAGCCTGATTTATATAGATAGTTCTAGGCTAGCCTAATCTATACAGGGAATTCTAGGCTAGCCTGATCAATAGAGACAGTTCTGGGGCTAGCCTGATATATAAACAGAGGAGAGATAGAGACTTAAGTTGTTTTATAAGTATGCATACATGTATGACTATGTACCACCCACATGCCTTGTGCTCTCACAGGTTGGAAAAGTGTGTTAGATCTCCTGGAGCTGTAGTAACAGACAGTTATAAGCTGCCATGTGGGTGTTGGAATTGAACCCAGGTTCTCTGAAGTAGCAACAAGTGCCCTTAAACCCTGAGTCATCTCTCCAGCCCCAAGAAAGAACACTTTTAGTAAACAGAGTTATCAGTTTTCTCTTTTTGTTTCTTAATTTTGACAGACTGTTGTTAGAAAAGGTTTTACCATCAATAAATTATTTAAAAACTCATATGGTTTTCAAACTACTTGAATGTTTTAGTAGATATGCATATATACATATATATGTGTATATTTTACATATATATATATGAAAGAATATATATCAAAGCTGTGTAAAATACCATGTTAGCTGGAGAGAAACTCAAAGCAATTTCACTAAAATCAGGAGCATGACAAGGCTATCCACTCTCTCCACATCTATTCAACATAGTACTCAAAGTTCTAGCTAGAGCAATATGACAACAAAAGGAAATCAAGGGGGTAGAAATTGGAAAGGAAGAAGAAAAACTATCACTATTCACAGATGATATGATAGTATATGCAAATGACCCCAAGAATTCTACCTGGGAACTTCTACAGCTGATAAATACCTTCAGTAATGTGGCGGGATACAAAATTAACTCAAAAAGTCAGTAGCCCTCCTATATACAGATGATAAGCAGGCTGAGAAAGAAATCAGAGAAACATCACCCTTTACAATAGCCAGATATATAAAATGTCTTGGGGGAACTCAAACCAAACAAGTGAAAGACCTGTATGACAAGAACTATAAGTCTTTGAGAAAAATTTATGTAAATGGAGTCTGCACTTTCATTCCTGGCCTCTGAGACCTGAATAATCACACAGAAACTATATTAATTACAATGCTGTTTGGCCAATGGCTTAGGCATATTTCTAATTAGCTCTTACATCTTAAATTAATCCACTTCTATTTGTCTGTGTATCATCACAAGGCTATGGTATACTGATAAGGTTCTGGTGTCCTTCTCCTTTGGCAGCTACATGGCATCTCACTGACTCCACTTTCTTCCCTCCTCTGTCTATGATTGGATTTCCTGTCTTGCTATACTATGCCCTCCCATGGGTCAAAGCAGCTTCTTTATTCACCAATGGTTAAAAAAAGGATACTCACAGTATACAGAAGGGAATCCCACATCAGAAACTGAAAAAGATATCAGAAAATAGGAAATTTTCCCATGCTCTTGGATAGGAAGAATCTTACCAAAAGCAATCTACAGATTCAGTGCAACCCCCATCAAAATCCCAACACAATTCTTCACGTATCTTGAAGAACAATACTCGACTTCATATAGGAAAACAAAAATCCCCAGAATAGCTAAAACAATCCTGTACAATAAAGGAGCTTCTGGAGGCATCACCATCCCTAACTTCAAACTCTACTATAGAGCTACAGTAATAAAAAAAAATAGCTTGGTATTGGCCTAAAAACAGAAATGTGGGCCAAAGGAATAGAGTTGAAGACCCTGACATTAAGTCACACAGCTATGAATTGGGGATTTTTGACAAAGAAGCCAAAATGGTACAATGGAAAAAAGAAAGCATGTTCAACAAATGGTGCTGGTATAACTGGGTGTCAACATGTAGAAGATTGAAAATAGATCCATATCTATTGCCATGCACAAAACTCAACTCAACGTGAGTGGATCAAAGGCCTCAACATAAATCTAGTTACACTGAACCTGATAGAAGAGAAAGTGGAAAGTAGTCTTGAATGCATTGGCACAGGAGACCACTTCCTAAATATAACAGCAGGAGCACAGACACTGAGAGCAACAATCCATAAATGGGACCTCCTGAAACTGAAAAGCTTCTGTAAGGCAAAGGACACAGTCAATAAGTCAAAATAACAGCATACAGAATGGGAAAAGATCTTCACCAATCCCACATCTGACAAAGGGCTGATATCCAAAGTATAACTCAAGAAACTAGACATCAAAATATCAAATAATCCAACTAAAAAATGAAGGACAGAGCTAAACAGAGAATTCTCATCAGAAGAATCTCAAATGGATGAAAGGCATTTTAGGAATTGCTCAACACCTTAACCATCAAGGAAATACAAATCAAAATGACTTTGAGATATCATCTTACATCGGTCAGAATGGCTAAGATCAAAAACACTGATAACAGCTTGTGCTAAAGAGGATGTGGAGTAGGGGAACACTCCTCCACTGCTGATGGGAGTGCAAACTTGTACAGTCATTTGGAAATCAATATGGTTTCTCAGAAAATTTGAAATCAATCTACCTCAAGACCCAGCAATACCACTCTTGGATATAAACCCAAAGGATGCTCAATCATACCACAAGGATACTTGCTCAACAATGTTCATAGCAACATTATTCATAATAATCAGAACCTGGAAACAACTTAGATGCCCCTCAGCCAAAGAATGGATAAAGAAAATGTGGTACATTTACACAATGGAGTGTTACTCAGCTGTAAAAAACAATGAGATCATGAAATTTGCTGGCAAATGAATGGAACTAGAAAAAAAACATCCTGAGTGAGGTAACTCAGACCCAGAAAGAAAAACACAGTATGTACTCACTCATAAGTGAATAGCAGATATTAAGCAAAAACAACAACAACAACAACTAGACTACAATTCACAACTCCAGAGAAGCTAGGTAACAAGGAGGACCCTAAGAGGGATGCATGGATTGCCCTGGGAAGGGGAATTAAAAGAGACCTCCTGCATAAACAGGGGGCGGGGCAGTAGAGGGAAGAGGATGGGAGATGAGAACATGAGGGAACAGGATGATTGAGTTCTGGGAGGGATGAAGTGGGAGAGCAATGAAAGAGACATCTTGATAGAGAGAGCCGTTATGGGGCTAGGGAGAGACCTGGTGCTAGGGAAACCTCCAGGAATCCACAAGGATGACCCCAGCTAAGACTCCTAGCAATAGTGGAGAGGTGCCTGAACCGGCCTTCTCCCTAATCAGATTGGTGACTACCCCAACTGTCATCATAGAGCCTTCNTGGGAAGGGGAATTAAAAGAGACCTCCTGCATAAACAGGGGGCGGGGCAGTAGAGGGAAGAGGATGGGAGATGAGAACATGAGGGAACAGGATGATTGAGTTCTGGGAGGGATGAAGTGGGAGAGCAATGAAAGAGACATCTTGATAGAGAGAGCCGTTATGGGGCTAGGGAGAGACCTGGTGCTAGGGAAACCTCCAGGAATCCACAAGGATGACCCCAGCTAAGACTCCTAGCAATAGTGGAGAGGTGCCTGAACCGGCCTTCTCCCTAATCAGATTGGTGACTACCCCAACTGTCATCATAGAGCCTTCATCTAATAATTGATGGAACCAGGCGCAGACATCCACAGTCAAGCACCAGGCTGAGCTCTGTGAACCCAGTTGAAGAGAGGGAGGAGAGAATATATGAGCAAGGGAGGTCAAAATCATGAAGGGGAAATCTACAGAGACAGCCAAACCAAGCTCCTGGAAACTCAGAATCTCTAGATTGACAGCTGTGGAGCCTCCATGGGACCGAACTAGACCCTTCTTATGTGGGAGACAGTTGTGCAGTATGGTCTACCCAAGGGACCCCTGGTAGTGGGACCAGAATCTATCCCTGATACATGAGCTGGCGTGTTGGAGCCCATTCCCTATAGTGGGATACCATGCTCTGTTTTAATACAGGGGAGAGGGACTTGGTCCTGCCTCTACTTAATGTGCCAGGCTTTGTTGACTGCCCATGGGCTTTACCCTTTAGGAGGAGCGGATGTTAAGTGTGGGCTGGGGAGGGCAGGAGGAGGGAAGGGAGGGAGACTTGTAGTTGGAAAGTAAAATGAAATATTTTTTACAAAGATACCATTGTAGCATCAAAATGTTCTTATGGGAAGAATCAGGAATGCTCTGAAGGACATGTAAGTAAACAAACATCATGAATCAGTATGGAAAGATTATCTCATCAAGAATTCAGTTTCCTCCAAGTGACTTTGATGGTCTGCTTGAGTACACCACGATGGATAGACACACACATATGTGCACACACACACACACACACAAACCACATACATGCACAAATGCATACACATTGAGAAGGAGAAGGAGATAAATTAAGATCAACAGCTCATTTAGAAGTTATTCCCATCAAGGGAAGCACTGAATGGTGCCACATCACCATGGTCCTAAAAAAATGCCGAGGTACCACTGGCTGGCCTGTTCGTCATGTGTGTGCCTCACTACAAAGGGAGTGTAAAGAGAGAGCACAATGACTGCCCTCCCCCAGCAAGATCTGGAAATGTTTGCTTAAAGGTACAGAATGCCATACTGTAAGCCAACAGACCCTAAGATCACCCTCATGGTTAATCAGCTCTGGGCTATGCTTTGGAAACTCTTTTCACACCAACTGAGGGCAGTCTGCAACTGACCCCTGAGCTATAATTTCCCAACTGGATTAAGGGCATAGGTGGGGAGCAAGGATGGACACACGGTGCTAGATTGGCCACAGCAGCTAGGAAGAGAAGGGAGAGGCTTCTTCTGGCCCTCAAAGAGCTGAGAATTCTAGCATGTCTGCTGCCACTACTTAGTCATTTTACCTAAACGAGAGACTGGATTTTGGATCAGAAAACACTTGACTTTTTATATTGAAAAAAAAAACATAAACTATCGGAATTGTAAAGGAGTAACAATTTCATTTCATCTTAGCCAATAGGGAGCAGGGAAAGATAAGCCTTCCAGAAATGTGTGCAATAATCTTTATCCAGCCATGAGTGAGTTTCACACTATGCCAGGACTCCCCTGAGGGAACCCTGACTTTAGAAACCTGTCTGGTAATGCAGGAGCACCAGTACTTAGCATTGTTGGTTGTTCAGACACCACATATTAAATCCAATGAATAAGATCAGGGGGACAGCAGGTGGAAACACTTGATGAATTGTGGTGGCTATATTTGATTGGCAGGTGACAATCAAAATACTCTTCAGACTCCAGAGTTCAGCAGTTTAGGACACAGGGACCATCTGAAAATTCCTTTTTTCTTTTAAAATTAATTTTCTGCTTTTCTTTTATTTTATTTTGCGAGAGAAGTCTTTCTATGCTGCTCGTGCTGTCCCAAATCTTGGACTTTAGCAATATCCCCTCTTCAGTCTCTCAGAGACACCATGGTGCCTCCCACAGAGTTTTTACTGTGGCCCTTGTCACAGAATAGAGAAGTTTCGTTGGGTCAGGGTGTCTTTATGTTTGTAACAGGCCATGCAATTATTAATGGTATGTATGGATTTCAAACAACCCATCTGTCTGAGCATGAATCTCATTCATCATCATCTCTGTAATCATCCCAAAAGTAACGGTTACGTTAAAACTAGTTTTATCGTGAAGACAATACATTCTAATGCTACATCCATAAAGCAACAATGTAAAATGAAAAAATGGTGATTGTTTTCATGTAGCAGCCCAATGATGCTTTCAGAGTTCCTGGCTTTCACACGAGTGGTTTGTCAGCCAACGTATAACAACATCTTCATTTTTAGAATACACTGCAGACTGGGAGATGATTTTCAAAGCATAATATCAATAGAGAGAACATGGCAAACTACCTTTCAACTGGATAAATATTTTCATGTTAAAACTAAGTGAAATTTTCCATATGTCCTGAAGTATCGTGAGGCATTGTTTTAATAACATACAGGCAAATAACTTGGCCATTTGCATGATTTTATTCTTATTTGTTTGATTTGTCAGAAAGGATTCAGGGATAAGATGTGTTTGCATTCCTCCCCCCACCCCACCATTCCTCGCTCTGTCACCTGGGTCCCTCTGGTCTTTTCAGCCTTTACTATTTTCAACAAATAACGTTTTTGTACTCACACATTTGTAGCTTCACAGTCTTGTGACCAGGATGAAGGACTTGAAAGGGATCCCTTCCTAAACTTTTTACTGTTCTTGAGAGTTTAGATCTCATCCCCTGCTGCCATGCCAAGGCCTGTGATGATGGAGACCAGGTTTAATGGAGGTGAGGTATAAACAAGAGAATGATGTTAACATCATTGTCTAGGAGGCTATTAGGTGAGCTGCCTGGGCTCCCATTTAAACTGAAAACCAGCCCAAAGTTAAGTTTCCCATCCTAATAAAACTTGTTTCCCTCAGAAGCTTCCTACACAAGGAACTATTTCTAATTTTAAAAGTGGCTAGAAGCTCAAGTTTGATCCCAGAAATCACATAAAAAAAGCTGGAGAAAGTGCTGTGTGCACATTTAATCCCAGTACTTGGAAGAGGAGAAAGCAAGATTCCTGGGACTCGCTCCTACCCAATGTAGCCACTTGGTAAGCTCCAGGACACTGATGGATGCCTCAAGAAAAACAGGTGACAAACCAGACAGCTCTTGCGTCACACGAGGGAAAAGGTGAAGATTGACAGCTGAGGTTGACCTCTGACCTCCATGTCCCATGTACATGTATTCTGACCTCCATGGACAATGGCAAGAATGTGCCCTCCCAAACAAACACATGCAAACACACATCATACATATATACATACACAAAAATTGTGGTTTTTAAAGTTTAATTACAGTACATGAAAAGCTATTGCTTTCATTTCCGTTCAAATATCACAAAGTAAATAGACTCAAACATTAAAGTAACTTAAAGCCACCACAAACAAGTTTTGAACAAACACAGTGATTCCGATGAGCACAGGAGATAGGAACTGGCCGGATCCGGCAGACCCACAGCAGTGGCTCTGAGACTATCCTCACTAGAGGCCAGCAATACCGGAAGAGAGCTCTGCTGGCTGCTTTCTTCCTGTTTCTTCTGCTCAGTGAGAACCCTGCCTGAAGGCTGTGATTACATGAAAGGGACAGAGGAGACGCCTGGACACCTGGCTAGCCGACTGGACTGACCAGCTCCTGCTCCCGTATTTCACCCCAGTCTCTGTCCAAAGCCGTTTCAGAAGGCCCCAGTCTCACAGGTCAATAGAACCCCACTCCTGAACCCCTCTTGGCACACAGACTTGGCCCCCACTCTTCCTCAGAGTGGAAGCCCCTATAATAAAATCCCCCTTTCTGAAACTCACCCTCTGTGATTCATGAATTCCATTCCTCAAATTCTTGAGACAAGAATCTAAAATCCACTGACTGAGCAAAAGTTTTATGTGATGGTGTGTTTGGCCCCTAACTTCTGAGCTAAGCCCACGCAAGAGCCAAGAAAGCCTCCTCTGTGCTCAAAGACACTGTAATATTCCCATATAATCCCTCTGGATTAGCACAGATAATATAGTGTGATCATTTTTGTCCCTAAACAAAACCACTTAATTGTGGAGGAAATAAAAGATAACAGCCTTCATGTTCCTTGCCAGGGATGCTAAGCCAAGCTATTTTTATACCTGTGGAAAGAACAAAGAAGCAGTTTATAAAGATCTGAAACTGGGCATTTCTTCAAAAAAAAAAAAAAGAAAGAAGAAAGAAAGGAAGGAAGGAAGGAAAGAAAGAAAAGAAAAGAAAAGAAAAGAAAGATAAAGTCCTCTCAAGGAGAAAAAAAAACAAAATCCAAAAGCCAAAATCAAATGTAAAGAACCCATCCCCAAAAGATTTTCCAAGCAGGTGTGTGCCTACTAATGTGTAGGGGAAAAGTGTGTGTTACATATGTTTACTATATATAAGCTATATACTACAAAATTTAAAAATAAAAAGAGGGTTCAAGGAGATTGTTAATAATAGGCTTGTCATAGACGCATGAAGACTTGAGTCTGGATCACTGTACCCACATAAAATGTCAGGTGGAATTATGCCAACAGTCCCAGTGCTGCAGTGGTTGCAGTAATGGAGACCTCTGGGGCTCGGAGTGCTGATCAGCTAGTACTGCCAATCAGTGATGATGGCATTTACCAAGACCCTGCCTCAAACCCACAAGGTGGAGAGTTACAGAAGAGGACACTTGATGTTGACCTCTGACCTCCACATGGACATGAACCCCTGTGCACCCCCTGACCCATCACACATGCACACAAAAGAAGCAAAAATACACTGCATCCATCTTTGTGAACTCTACACCGAAGCTGATTCCCACAATGGCTCTTGGTTTTTGCTGAGCCTTTGGCTCTGCACCTAACCTACAGCAACAGTGTGGCCCCCTCATGGATGCTGTTTCACATTTACATCTGTGAACACGTTAGCATCAACAGCGAAATAATGGAGGCATATGGAGGACATCACCCTAGACAACGTAAATCACTTTACTGAGTCATAAATTTGATCTAAATAGTGGAAGATTTTCTCCATTTGTCTGTGCTAGTTCCAGTGTAACAGCTACAGACACACACTCATTTTAACAAATGAATAGTCAGCAAAGCAAGCAAAGACTCAGTTCTGGTGAGTAGCCTGCTGATTTCTCTTGTGTCGATGTCCTTATCAAGGCTGATCTCAAGCGTGGTGTCCCTGAACACAACTGGGGGAGAAGTGAAGTGAAAGGGGCAGATCATATTTCTGTCATACAAGAACAGGCACATGTATCCTTGAAGGCCTAAGAAATAGCAAGTTTGAAGTGACTAGGGAGCATTTCTTCCATGTTTAATTATTTCCCTATTGCTGTGGTAAAACACCATGACCAAGGCAATTTACAAGAGAACAGGTTTAACTGGGTCTGTGTTTCCAGAGGTTTGATAGTCCATGAGGGCAGAGCAAAGCCATGGTAGCCAAAGCCAGCTGAGAGCTCACGTCCCTGTCATAGAAGCACCACACCTTCTCAGTGAGAAGTCACCTCACACACTTCTCAGTGAAAGGAAGGCCCTTTAATCATGTGCTCTTGGCCCAAGGAAGATCTGGCCTGGGACAGAAGATGACATACCAGAGGCTCAGGCATTCCACAAACACTGCCATCCTTCCATCTCTTTCAGATCCCAGCCTCAGCGACACTTCAAACAGCTTAAATAGAGACAGGAGACTACAGGTCTAGCCACGTTATCAAATAGAAAATTTACACAGCAAAGTTAATACATATTGGCAGAATTAATTTAAGTACACCAGTGTTATTCTTTTTAGAATAGCTGTTACCCAGGGTCATCTCATCCCCCTGGCAGAATTATGTTTTTCCTGTAAGAGCACAGACTTAATGGGAGACCAGGACTTGATGGTGGTTGTGACCTGCATTGCCTCTCTTGACCTGCTCCTTAGAAATGTATCTTTGTTATGGGAACAGGACCTAATGGCTGTTGAGCAAACGTTTACATCTTAGCATCCTAAATTTCGCTTATTTCTAACAGGTCTGGTTAGCCCATTACATTTTGGAGGCAGTACTCCTTAAGATAAATTCTACATATATTTATCGTAATAGCACCTAAGCAAATTTATTAGAAAATCCTTTATAAAATTAATTTAATTACCCTAGTATCGTCTACAACAAAACACATGGGAGGCAGAGAGCACAGTGAAAATGACAGGCAGCTCTGGTAACCTCAAAGCTGCTCCCAGTGTGCACCTCTTCTAGCAGGGCCACACTTCCTAATCCTTCCCAAACAATTCTATTAACTCGAGACCAAGTATTCAAACATACCATTCTATGGGGTCCTTTCTCATTCAAACCATCATAATTGCTTTTAGCTTATTTAAACACAACTTGATCCTTTTTGCTTTCTAGTAATGGCTATGCTTAATGCCTAGTTCACAACATTCCTGAAAATGTAATAATTGGTTCTTGGGAACCAGTACAAACCAGTCCCTGGATATGATTGGCTGTAAGTACAGGGAGTTCGCTTGCTGACTGACAAGAAGAATCACATCCCCAGGCCAGGCTAGGACAGACATGAAGTCCAAACCACCCTGAGATTGTATGCTTGTAGAGACGATGGCAGACAGCAGCTTCCCAGGAACCAGTAAGTATAGCCTAGGCAGCATAATCATCAAAAACTCTGCAAGAACTCCTTAGCCAGAGCCTTTATTTTAATAACGAGGCAGAATGCATACTGAGAGTGATATTTAACTTGAATTTTAATGGAAGCATCAAAAGTCTATGACCAGAACTTCTAAACCTGTGCTCTGTAATAAGATCCTTGTGTGCCTGAGAACACAGGAAATTAGCTGTAAAGGATTCGGGGTGTATTTCATGCAGGTGCCTGGTTCTGACGGAGGAATCGATGACGGCACTTTATCCCATGTGACTCAATGACCTTCCCAGCTCCAGCATCCAGTCTGCTCTGCTACCACGACTTAATCCACTGTGTCCTGAGATGCCTGCTGATAGCTCTTAGTCTTGGGGAAGGATGAGACCATTTAAAAGGTTTATTTCCTCATCATTACTATTGTCATGCAAAAATATCCCCAGTTCTCCTCTCTGCGCAACACAACTGAGATATTTACATTCTGCATTGAAGTTATATTAAGATTGATTGATAACAGTTAGCTACAGTGTGGGCCTCGTTGTTGATTTTTAAATATAGTATGCAGGGGGAGGGGGTAGACAGTCAGAGGGAGGGAGGATTACATTGTGCATGTGCGTGTACAGGTGTGCTCACCTTGAAGGTGTGTGTGAAGGGCAGAGGCTGGCACTAGGCGTCTTCCTAAAAGGCTTTTAACTTGCCTTTTGTGACAGAGTCTCGAGGAGCCTGGAGCTCACCATTTTGGCTGAGCGGGAGCCCTAGAGCCAACCTGTGTCTGCATCCTGCCCACCGTCAGTACTGTAGGTACAGGCTTACACCATAGCCTAGCTTTTTATGTGGGTTGTGGGGATCCAAACTTAGCCACTCATGCAGCAAGCACTTTACCTTGGAGCCGTCTGCCCTGACTAGGTCCTTTCTTGGCCCCATAGCTGCCACCATCTCTGAGTCCTGGTCCTTCTTCGTATCTGAAGACTGGACTGTGCTGGTCTGGAGCTCTTTGAGCCTCCTGCCCAAGGTCTCCTCTTGGGGATGAGTGTCCTCCCTCTTTCCATAACTCCTGGGGTCCCCACTGTCTGATTAATCATCTCATTGTTTCCTTTAGTAAAGCATCATCTTAGCTTCTTTAGATGGCCCTGGGGCAGGCTTCACCCTGCTGGTCCTCTCAATTGCATTGCTGTCAAGAGACTAGCAAATGCTCCTGCCCTTGGCTTTCTGCCATCTCACATGAGCCCAATTTATTAGAGCAAGTGCCTTTATTCATAAGTCAAGACCAGCCAGATGTAAAGTCATGAGGTAGAAGCTTCCAGTTCCCATGCTTCGGCGGGCAACACACTTGGAGGTGACACGCTTCTCAAAGCAGTGACTTTGTCTTATTCATCACCTCATGTGTTTTACACTTCAGGCACTACTCCAAGTCAGTTGTATAATTCTTTCACCTCTCAAAATCCTAGGCCTACTCCTGACACTTCAAAAACATGAAGTCTTTCCTACCCTGAAATAGCCGCTTTTCAGGAAATCCCTCAATTTGGAACCTAAGCACAGGCCACCAAAATTCCCATCTCTCTTTATAGTTTGAGACCGTGTCTGTACTCAGCGAACACTGCGGGAAATTATGGTGCTCACTAAACTTAGTCAGGCTTTCGCCCTTGCGCAGGGAGGGTTCTTTGCGGCGCTTCTCCCACTAACGGCACCGTGAAGATTGTCACTTGGGAGTTGTTCCATGCCGTACCACTCAGCACATTTTCCAGAAGTCTTTCCAGTAGCAGCTGACTCTGGGCCCACTCTCATCTTGGGCAGTGAACTCTAAGACCCTCTGGAGTTGTATGGGCCGTAAGGCCATCTCACCTGAGGCAATGCTGCTTCCTCTGAGGACCTATCAATCAGTTCTGGCTGGGGAGCACAGAAGCCTGACCCCACGACGGATTCTAGAGGAAGTCAGATGTGTGGGTTCACCAGAGGACTGCCTCAGCCCAGGAGCTTAGGTGGGGATGGAAGCAAGCTTGCCCATTCTCTGGGCTACATGGTGAGTTCAAGGACAGCTTGGGAAGCATGACGTCCTGCCTTAAAAAAATGATAGCACTTCTACTTAACTGTGGTTTTCTGTTTTCTTTTCCTTTCTGTCTTCCTTTCTTTCTTTTTTTTCTTAATTTCTTTTTTTCAAGGCAGGCTTTCTCTGTAGCTTTGGAGCCTGAACTGGAACTCGCTCTGTAGACCAGGCTGGCCTCGAACTCATAGAGATCTGCCCAGTTCTGCCTCCTGAGTGCTGGGGTTAAAGGTGTGCACCATCACTGCCCGGCTACTGTGGTTTTCTAAAACATAAGGGGTCCTAGAAAGTCTTGGGACAGTGGTGCCCATGGGCATCACGGTTACAGAAGACAACGCTGCTCAAATGGCGCCCGTGGGATTGTGCGCACGGCCCGTTAGAGCGGCTTTGGAGGGGGGCTTTCCACTCCTGAAGCAGCAGCTGCAGTGACGTTTACAGGGCAGAGGGAAGACAGCTGCAGTCTTGCTCTGTCCTCTGCTGCTCACAGGTTCACAGCTGTGCTTGGTTGCTCTCTGATTCCTTTGGGGCTCTCTCCTGAGTGCCTGTAGACAGAACTCTTCCTAAGCCATGCGGCTCAAACTGGGCAAACTCAGGCCTCTGGCCTCAGGATTTATTACATTCCCACAAGGGGCCTGGCTCATTGCCTGGGTTTAGGGATGAGAATCTGGCCAACATGGCGCTACATTCCTGGGACCTCTGTCAGATCTCCACCCTAAAATGATCTCTTCTTCTCTACAAGGGAAGTGTAAACGGGGCTGACGAGGAGCCATGTGGCAATCGCAGAATCTGCTTGCTGCATCTCGAGGGTGAGAAGAAACCCAGCTAGATGGCGAGGAGGTTTCTACTAGCAAATGCTCACACAGTTTGAAGGCTTGTGTCTTGGTTCCTTTGCTGTCTTTTCTGTCACTGTGAGAAAACACCGACACGGGCAACTTAAGGGAGGGAGGGCTTGTTTGGGTTCAGGGTTCAAAGGATGCACTCCTTCATGGTAGGAAAGTCAAGCAGCAGGAGCTTGAGATGCTGTTTCCATGGTCAACCAGAGAGCAATGAAGGAATGTTCTCAGCTCACTTTGCCTTTTATGTCTGTCAAGGTTCTAGCCAGGGGAACGGTGCCACTCACAGTGGGTGGGTTTTCCCACCTCAGTTAACCTGGTCACAATAAATCCCCACAGGCTCACAGGTGTGCCCAGAGGCCCATCGCCTAGGTGATTTTGGGTTTCATCAAATTGACTATTGAAATTAACCGTCAGAGGGAGGTGGGTCCCATCCTTTCATTTTTGGATAGTTTCATGCACATGTACAATGTGCTGTGATTATATTCACTCTCGACACCCTCTGCTTCCCCCTTCCTGTTCTCCAAAGCACATCTTCTCTGTCAGTCCACAAATAGCTCCACAATGAAGAGATGTAGCCCCTTCTGCAGCAGTCCTTACTAGGCTCTAGGACCTCAAGAAGAGGCAGGGCCTCCTGTGAACCATTTTTTTTCACGCTCACTACTTTCACGGGGGAAGTGGCAGCTGGAGAGGTTAACTCATCCAAATGCACAGACCTAGAAAGAAATTTGGGTGGAATTCGACTCAGATTGTCTAACACCAGGATCTAGGAACTTATTGACTCTGCACCATGAACTCTTAATCAGCGTAAGAAATGTGATACCACATTGTGTCCAATGATGTACTTAGTATATAGCAGTGATTACAGTATTTGTAATTATGGTGTTTTATCCTATTTCCCTATTTCCTCTATTCTAACTCTGTGGGAATAAGTGAGTTTGTATTTACAAACTGCTTTGAAAATCTGGATGAAAGAAAGATGATTATTAAAAATCATGGCAGCTTGTTCCCTAAGCATGACAGGTTCTTTTTTTTTTTTAATTTGATGACTCAGATGTGTCTCTGCCTCTATCACTTGTAGGGATCAATGGTCACTTGAGATCTGGCTTTTTTTTTTAAATTCTCTAAAGTGACTGCAAAGAGGCTTAAGATGATGAGCTACTGGAGAAAGAATCATGACACCTTTCACGGCAGTACTTCAGAGAACTCGACGTCCCTTTGTTCTGGATTCAGCTCCGTGGCTGATGGGACAAAGGGTGCACTTCCAATACCTGTTACCTGCAGACTGCAAATCTAGTCCACAGGAAATGGGGCTGTAAAGGTGGTGATTTACTGGCAGTTTTCTGGAGGCTTCTCTTACATATTTTTCCTGCAGCTGTTTGTTTTTCTTTTCTTTCCAGTCCTTCTTTCTTTCTTCCCTCTGTCTCTCTCTCCCTCCCTCCCTTCCTTCTTCCTTCCCTCCCTCCCCCCTCCCTCTCTCATCTCCTTCCTCCCTTCCTTCCTTGACAAGGTCTTGCTATCTAGCCCAGGCCAACCTCCAACTCAAAATCCCCCTGCCTCAGCTTCCCGAATGCAGTGATTATAGATCTATGCCATCCTCGGCTGGTTCTATCCTCTACAGATAGGATGCAGTCTNGCTTCCCAAATGCAGTGATTATAGATCTATGCCATCCTCGGCTGGTTCTATCCTCTGCAGATAGGATGCAGTCTGGACACTTCCCTCTTTAACAGCTTGCTCCTCTGGGTTCTGACAAGCAGAGCTGCACTTGGTGGTGTTGGGTGGGGTTCTCCTGGGTGGAGTTTGCGGATGGAGCCATTAAATGGAAAACCCACCCTAAATAGTTTCCTAACTATCAGCCTACAGTGTCAGGATTGAGAGGAAATATATATAGCTCTCAATTCTGTCTGCCCATGTACAAAACTCACTCACTCCTGATTCACCTATTAGACATTTGTAAGTGCATGTCTTGAGATCCCACCTGCCAGCCACGCTGGGTTTGAGATTACAGCTTTGCTGTAGTTTTCAGCAGAACATCACACCCAGAGTCCGGAGTGTCAGTGTGGAACATACCAGATAAGAGCTCCACAGGCTGGTGGCTCATAGGTGACAAAGGAATTGCCCTCACCTACACCTGAAGATTCAGTACTGCAACGGCCGTGAAGCTTTTTAGCATTACAAGCCTGTCTTCAAAGTCACTGATCCCACTATGTGGCATCATTCACAGAGATTGACCCTTTCTAGGACTGAGGCTGCTCAGCACCACTGTCTATGATGTCTGAGTCCTCATGCTCTTTGGAAATTCACTAGAAGGGCTGGTCTTGTGGTCTGATTTCATGGTAGCCACAATACTGAGGTCATTCTCTATTTACAGAGATAGAAATGGACCTGCCAGGCAGTGGTGGTGCTTGCCTTTAATCCCAGCACTCGGGAGGTGGAAGTAAGGAGGTGGAATTCATCTTTGTGAATTTGAGACCAACCTGGTCTACAAGAGCTAGTCCCAGGAAAGCTAGGGCTATTACACAGAGAAACCCCATCTTGAAAAACCAAAACCAACCAACCAACCAAACAAACAAAAATAGTCTTCTTTGGTGTCACTGGGGGTTGTGATCTTTACTCGCTGGAGTATGAACTTAGTCTTCCCTGTACCAGATGTTCATTAGAGAAGCCATTCTGCTAATCCCAGAAGCCATCAGAGAACCCCAGCAAATCTGGAGTGCCAGAGGTGTAAGTGGGGATGTCTCTTCAGGGCCATGACCATACCATGGCCAAGTGAACTGGATGGTAAATTGTAGTAGCGGGCACACCACTCCACAGTGTCTCATGAGACAGACAAGCCCCTCTCTTTCCTGTATTCTCCCACCCCTGCTCTATTTCAGAACATGACTTCTTTTGATGCTTTCACAGTGGGCACATTTAGTCTCTGGAGCACGCTGAAACCTCATAGTGCTTGGGGTTTGTTAAATTCCCCTCGAACCTCTTGTAGGTATTGCTAACAAGGTCATCAGAATTACAAAAATAACTTCTTAGATGTGTAACTGGAAAAGAGAAGTGTTTGCTGAGCACTATATACAAGGTATGAGATAAATACCGTTGTCCTGTGTAATAGAAAAAAGAAATCACATCACAAAGCACGTAGTAAAGAACTGGAGCTCACTCCTCTGTCTGCCCTGATCCAAGCCTACATTCTTAACTGTCCCTCAGAGACACATGCTTTCAAATTATACCTTCAACTCTCCAGAACCAAGAGACTCCGTTCCTGATGCATTTGCATTATTGGACGGTAACACTTGTGTGAGGCTTTAGGCCTGAGTCAGGCGGTGTAGATTGGAACCCTCCTGTCCTCTTTGTAAAATTCCAAGTCTGCTTGAGTTATAAACGCTCTAGGGCTACATTTAAATCAAACTTCAAAGCGGTCCAGGGTCTCCTTTCTCCAAGCACCCCACTTTCATTCACTTTCTGCAGCGCCATTCCCTTCCCAGACCCTAGAAAACATTGCCTGCTGTGTCCTGAATGGCTTGCTAGCCAGCACTGCTATGTTGATTCTAAGGATTCACCGAACCCTGCTCCTGTAAACACCAGATCTATGGTGTCTGGTCCTAGTCCCCAGATGTTCCTCCTCACCTGTGTGCTCTGGGATCTGCCTTACCTATCCAACAAGCAAAATGGTCTCTAAAGATTTTATCTCTCAACATCCAGTGACTGCCACGTGGAGCCAGGAGCATAGCCAATCAGGTGCAATATTCTCATTTCCTACATCCTGGGATGAAGGCAGGAAAAACAAATCTCGTGAATTTGGTAAGGAGCAGCCAGCAAGATGGTATTCCTGCATTGTGTTCTTTTTCCTGCTTTTTCTTCAGCATCAACTTTCAAATCTCTGCTATTCCCTGGATATTTCTGAAACATTCTTTCCTGTCTCAGTTAGCCAGGTTTCTGTGTCTGCAACCCAGGAACTCTCACAATGATGCTCTCCTCCCTGTTGGTCAACCTGTGTGCCACATCTGTCTCCATGCCACTCACTGTCTAGTTCTTCTCTCACCAGCTACTAGGTCCACAGCTCATTACTCTCCAGGGCTGTCACAACCAGGGTTACTGCTATCCAAGCAGGCAACTGATTTCTTGAGCTTTTAACGTAGCTAAGTAAGCTTTAATTTCTGATCCATCTAATGGCACCTCCAGAGCGCCAGGATCACAGGCATGGACACATATGCTCAGGTGTGTGGTGCTAGCAACAGAGAGAGAAACAGCCAAGGTCCTTCCCCCAACCCAGCTCCAGACATCTGAGTGAATCTTTAAGCTAAAGTTATGTCCAACAGCTGTTCAATTCCATCATGGTCTTTCTCTCAGGATGGTTTGCCACTCAGCTTCTGGACAGCTAAAGTAGACTTTCTTCTTCCCCAGGATTTACTCTTCTCTGAAGGAAGGTGGGGATCAGAGGCATAAGGACAGCATAGTGTATACTCCAGGGTGTCAATCAAATGCCAAGGAGATTCTAGGTTTGCCCAGCTTGAACAAAAGAGTCAAGAAGATTTCCTATCTGAACTCAGGACAGTTTAAAGTTCATCCAAGGCAATCAGACCCACCCAGGCTCATAAATTGCCTGTTTTTTGTTTGTTTGTTTTGTTTTGTTTTTCCTAAAGCTTAGTCTCCAATGTTCTCTGTTCCTCACTTTGACTGTCCAGCAAAACTGCCATCTGGATCTTTTCCAGGACTTTCCCCCCCCCAGTTGACACTATAGTTCCTTTCTTCTAATGTCCCCAGCCGCCTGCATCTACTTGAAAATTAACCAACTGTCACTCATCTCTGAAGACGATTCCTTAGAGGTTTGTTTTATTTTATTTTTGTGTGTTAGGGTGTTTTGCCTCCTCCCCTGAGGAGCAGTGTGTGCGTGTGTGTGTGCACATATGTGTGTGTGCATTTGTGTGTGTGTACATATATGCAGAGGTCAGTGCCAGGTCTCTTCAATTTCTCTCCACTTTGTTTGAGATAGGGCCTCTCACTGAGCCTGGAGCTCATCAACTCAGTGAAGTTAACAGGCTGCTGACTTTCTGGGATCTTCCTGTCTCTGTCTCCTCAGAATTTGAATTAAGGATGTGTGCCACCACACCCGGATTTTCACATGTAAACTGAGAATACAAACTCAGTCTCACCTGCTTGTGTGGCCATCCCTTATCTATTGCACCATGTCCCCAGCCTTGGGAAGTATGCTCTTGGATGAGCTATTTCTCTCACAAGGCCTGTGGCTGGCTGATGTCCCCTCCCCCACCCTGCCTGGGTCTATTAGCAGTGATTTATTTCCAATCAATAATGATTCAATTTCTTTGCAGCAGTCTCTTATGTGACTCGGTTATGTCCATCACATAAATAACTCGTTGTGACCCAGCTGACTGGCTCTCATGGTGATATAATCTGCTTAACCCAATTACCAGATTGATCATAGAGCCCAGCATGCCTAATGAAGAAAAATAGCTCCAATTTCTCTTTTAAAAACAAACGCTGAGGAAGCAATAGAAAAAGTCAGCATGGTCTGGAAATTCCGTGTCCTTGTGAGAACATTCAGAAAAATGTCTATGATTTGAGTAGTGCCCTGATAAGTCTTTAAAAATGTTTAAGAGGAGCTGCTTAAGATTCATTAGCCTAACAGAAGATGAAGGATTTACACAACACCTTTGCAGACACTTTAAGAAATCCTTCTTTGGGGCTGGGGAGGTAGCTTAGATGGTAGAGTGCTGGCTGAGTGGCCATGAAACAGTGGGTTTGATCCCCAGCACCACAGCTGAGCGTAGGTGTCCATGCCTGTGATCCTGGCACTCTGGAGGTGCCATTAGATGGATCAGAAGTTAAGGCTTACTTAGCTACATTAAAAGCTCAACAAAGTCAGCCTAGGATATATGAGATACTGTCTCAAAACCAAAAATAAACAAGTAACCTCCTAAAAAATTTGCTTTATTAAAATATTTCTTCTCCATCTAAAGTTAACTGTGGATTCATTCTTCTCATTTTTTCGTTGTTTCCAGAAGACTTGGGGGCACCGTGAGGTGATGTGAGCATCATTGCCAGGACCCTCTCGCTGCATTACAACTGTGCCTTCATTTCCTGTATCAGGATGGGAGACTCTGTGGCCTCCAGTTCTCTTGCTGAGAGAGTTCAGCCTGTGGCTGTGCAGGCTCCTCCAG
>LOEQ01001188.1:126440-137716 GCA_001685075.1 Bramus lutescens
TG
Organism: Bramus lutescens; assembly: GCA_001685075.1. Classification (NCBI taxonomy): domain Eukaryota; kingdom Metazoa; phylum Chordata; class Mammalia; order Rodentia; family Cricetidae; genus Bramus; species Bramus lutescens. The sequence goes on from LOEQ01001188.1 coordinate 126,443, forward strand.
CCCCTGTATAGATGGTATGCCCTGTATAGATGGTTTGCCCCTGTATAGATGGTATGCCCTGTATAGATGGTTTGCCCCTGTATAGATGGTTTGCCCCTGTATAGATGGCATGCCCTGTATAGATGGTTTGCCCCTGTATAGATGGTATGCCCTGTATAGATGATGTGCCCCTTTATAGATTGTATGCTCCTGTATAGGTGGCATGCTCCTGTATAGATGGCATGCTTCTATTCAGAAGTAGAAAATGTTAATAAACCTGTCACAAGATCAGGGCCGTTGAGGGTTCAGGGCCCAGGAGAGTCCTGATTTCTAGTTTCTCGGGAAGACCAGAAGAATGGAGGTGTTCTGGATTTCACACATATATAAGGCAATCTCTAGTTTGTCGCCTCGTAGAAGGACAAGGGAAAGCAGTGCCTGTTGGACTGCCTCATTCGTGTCCCAGGGCCCATTCTTAAATAGGAATTTGCTTAGTGTTTCCACTGCTTTTCTTGGCTATCCAGGCTAGTATGAGTCTGAATGAGATCACCTGCCTCCGTCGTGTGTGTGTGTGTGTGTGTGTGTGTGCGCGCGCGCGCACGTAAATGAAGCATTTCTGAGATCTGAGAGCACATATCATAGAGCACCTATCTGCCCTGTTATGACAACTTAGAGCAGAAACATTGAGCCAAAAACTGAATTAGAGCTCATAAGTGAGTGGTGTGGCCCATTGGCTAGCTGTCCATGTGTAACAGACCCTAGAGCACTGAAAATATTGGTTGATGAATGGTTATTTAATGTCACGAGTAAATAAAGAAGCATATTTGATCAGAAAACTAAGAAACATACAAGCCAGATACCACTCCTTCCTATAATCATCCCATAAGAATACTACCCAACAAGTTCCTGGGTGTCGGAATGCATCCTCTGCTTTCATGTTCTTTGTCTCCCCCAGGCCTTTCCACCTGTCTGTTTACAGGACACGTGTGCCAGAAGAACCCTTAGACAGTATAGAGCCTCCCTTTCCAAACGAGGTGACTTAAGCTGCACAGCCCAAGGCTGTAATAATGGAACATTTCTCTGTGAATTACTTTTCTGTCAGCCAAACAAATAGGTGAGACGATCACCACATGAATGCGCAAGGTTTACTTTGTCTCCCAGTGTGGGAGGTTTCTGCCCGTGATCAGTTGGCACCAACACCTGGGCCTCTGCTGAGTCAGCACAGCTTGGCTGGGTGTGCAAGGCGGAACCAAGCTGCTATGGGGCCAGGATGTGGTAAGGAAAAGAGAAAAGCTATTGTCCTGTAGCCCGTCTTGAGGGCTAGTTCCCAAGGACCTAAAGAGCCTGCTAGACTTCATCTCAAAGATTTTGTCACCTCCCCTAGATCCAGGTTAAGGGTCAACTCTTCAGCACTTAGACCTTATGGAGACAGTTCAGATACAAGATGCACCATTTTTTTTTTAATGGAGAGAACTTCTCATCATGCTTCATCATGTGGTCCTCATTCCTTCCCATATGCCATGTGGCATCTGAGTGTATTGCTCCATCCATACTATGTTTTATAGTGTCTGGATTATAGAGTGGCTGGTGGCTCGTGTGTAACCCCGGAGGTTCTCGTGTGGATGTGTGGACTTAGGTCCTCACTTCTCAGGCGTGGGGAATGTTGGCACATTTACAAAAGTATCATCAGTCTGCTCTCTGAAAAGGAATAATTGTTGGAAAGAAGTATTGTAAGTTAAAAGTTAAGACATAGCCATACATGTTGCTGCAGGCCTGGGACTGGGGGAGGGGGCACCAAGAGTTTGGGTCCTATTTGAGAAGACTCAGGGCTGCAGTTGTCGAGTACTGGTATAGACTTGCTTGGTCCAGTCCCCAGCACTACACATTGATTTTAAAACGTAAGCGTGGAGATACAATTATTTTTCACTGACTGATAATCCTCAGATAGGGGTGAGAGTATGAGTGACTTCAAGGATATCCCATCAGCCAGGACTCCTGAAATGGAGGGGCTTCGCAGTGTCAACCATGATGGACACCCCTCAGTCCTCTCCTCTGGGGTCCTTTTTCATCTCTGGACTTGCCCTAAAGGCAGTATATACACACCATGCCTTTCAAGGTTCCCTCCCTCACTCCCTCCCTTGGCCCTTGGTCTGTGTGTGCATTAATGACAGCTGGTACTGTCTGAGTGCCTAGGCTCCCCAGGCACAGCTGGACATCCTTGGGGCTTGTGGGCTACATGTAGCTAAATGTAGCTATGAATTTGCGAGAAACGAAGTTGTAAATGTACTTAAAACATGGCTAGGGGTTTTTTGCTTGTTTGCTTTGCTTTTGTTGTTTGTTTTTTTCCTATTTTGTAACTTGATTTGGTCACTCTTGCAGATGACACTGTGTGGCAGTGTCTAAAGATTGTATGTGTCTCTATGTGTTACAGTCCCAAGGGGTTTGTTCTGGAAGGTAGATGCTACTTTGTATCTTCCTTCATAGAATGGGCAGCTGAGACACAGAGGGCGATTTATCCAGAGAAAGCACAGTGTCCTCATTCCAAAACTCACAATGCTAAGCATTAGCTCTTAAAAAACTGTTGCTACAGTGCTCACAGCATGACAGAACTTGCACCCTTAGCCTTTGTGACAGGTCACGCCTCTGTCTATCCTACTTGGTCTTAACCTGCTAAAGCCCCCTTGCCGAAGGGTTTAGGCTACAGGTTATTGTTGTCCAGAAGCCTGCTCTAATGCCTTCTGCTTTTGTCTTCCAGTATGGCTCAGTTGGTCTTTATGTTGCTAGTGAACCCAGCTTACTGGAGCCCCAAGTCTACGATCCCCATTGACATCTGTGATGGGACCTTTCTGTAGATGGCCCTGCCCCCGAGCTGGACCGCAGCCCCTGGAGAACAGGCGCTGAGGCTTATCCTCCAGATCTCTGTACCTAGCAACAGCCCCATTGTTTCTGGAACCAGGGGAGGGAGCTTGCCTATGACTTTTCTTTTTCAGCACTGGGGAACAATATAATTGGCTCTGATGAAAAGTTACCTTATGAAACTTTTTAAAATTAATTTTACACTGAGAATCAGAGTTTGAGACACTAAATAAATATATTCAAATGCTAATCCGGGATCTGGCTCCTCTCAGCCAGCTGATTATATTTTTACTTTGTCAGATTTTTGTCTCTTATTAAGAAAAAAAATCCCTAGAATGTGAAAGAGAAAGGAAAAGACTTTTATTTCTGAGACTGCCAGTGGAGTTTGGGTGACCTCACTGTGAAGTGCAGCATCTGATGATTGACGGCTCGGAGATTTTGGGTGATTCAGAGAAAATTAGATAATGCCATTTTAAAGACTGGAAAGTTACAGCTACAGAAATATGCACAAAAATTGAAGTTGTTAAGTCCAGAGCACAGAAAAAGCACAAAGGCCTGTTCCAACCGAGTCAGGGAGAAACTTCCTTCAGTTCCTGGACACACACAGATGGGTTCTCTAGAGGGTTTTATCCGCCCAAGGAACTCTAGTCCCTGCCTCCACAGCTCTTGTTGCCCACCCTTGACAACATCTTAAATCCAAACACAGTAGCACTGACTCTTTGTCATCTTGCAAGTCACAACATTTACCCTATAATTTTCTTCTCTGACTTTGGTTTGATTGTCCCTGATGTTTCCTAACGTTAGGAACATAATGGCAGTTGCTAAGACAAGAAGCCAATTTTCTTATTATAAGAAATAGCAAACCCCTTCCAGTTTTGAATTCTTGCCTACAAAGTGAAAAAAAAAGAACATTCCAGGCATCTGGAAAATCTAACGTCAGAAACGAGTGTTTAATTAGAAACGAAGGAGAGCTACATTTGGAGTACAGACCAATTTAATTATATTTAAGAATTAAACAGATTAATTTTCAGGGTGACCATTCTTTATATTATGCCTTTCATTGACATGAGATTGTATTAATTTAATTTTAGTTTGCTCTGCAAATTGACCAATGCCATTCACCCTTAGTAGACTAATAACATTTCTACCCAGCCATGGTTTGTATTAATCCTCATTACTACTCTTAGAGAAAGACCTTGAGGATAGCCAGATGGGAGTCTCTCCTTGGAGTTACAGGCTCACGATTTATGTGATTGCTTCAGCAGGATGTGAGGCCGCATCCAAGCAGCTAAGGAAGAGACAGCTAGCCCCCTGCCCTGCAGATTCCCTCACGACCATCTCAGGGTCAACAGAAAACATGCTTAACTTCCCCATTGTTTACCAGCTATTTCCTGTCCTGTGTGTCTCGGGCTCGGTCCCTTAAGGTTGTATGGTCTACACCGGAAGTCAATTGTGTCCTTTGGACAACCAAGACTTGTGCATTGTTGCAAAGATCCCAGGCTCAGCAAAAGTACCAATTGCTAAACCCAGATCAGCCTCCAGATGAGGAGGATCAGGGAAAGAGGATTCTAGAAATAGGATAGGATCTAGAAATTTCTCCAGATCAGTTCTTAGACTGGAGTTACAATGTGGTGACGTGACAGGATTTTCCTCCTCTTGGCCAGGGTGTAGACACCTAACAATGAAGTCCCTGTTCCTCTCAGCATTCCACCATAGTCACAGTTCAGGAATGCAGAAGTTAGGCCTCGGAGAAATTAGGTCAGTGTCATAGGGCCAGGTGATTTAAAAAAAAAGAAAAAGAAAAACTTTATTTGCTCATAATCATCCTATTTATTTAGTTTGGGACTCATTAACAATGCCTTTTTGTTTGTTTGTCTGTTTTAAGATAGGGGCTCACCATGTAATGCTGTGGACTGGCCTGGAATTCAATATGTAGACCAGACTATCCTCATCATCACAGAATGCCACCCTTTACCTCTTCAGTGCCAAGATTAAAGACATGTCCACTATGCCTAGCAGCCATGTTACTATGATTATGTTTTTCTGTGTTATAAGCAATATTTGCAAAGGTTTCAGACAATGAAAAATAGACTGTCAAATCTTTCCTAACAGATCATCACTTTGGTGCCTTACAGAAATGCCACTCCATCAGTGTTCTGCCTGCAGATAGTTACTGGGAAACAGACCAGAGAAATAAGGGATTTTGTCATATCTGGATACCCAGTTTAAAGTGGTAAAGTATCCTTGAAAGAGACCATAAATGTTTCTGCTGACTTCATATGTAATATCACCACCATAAAGTCTTAAAGAAGACCATGAGTGAGGAGGGTCATTGTTCTTGTCTAAAAATAAATTCCATAAAATTGGCCCTTCAAAATATATATTAGATCTGGTTCCTGTCGATCATTTAGGGCTTCCTGTTTCATCCAAAGCACAGCAAAAGCAAGAACAGTGTGTCATGAGGTCACATCGATAGCAACTCTGTGCTCTTTCAGGGTTTGTGTTTGTATTTATGATTCATGCCACAACCTTGCCGTGACTGCACATGATACAGCGATTTATGTGTGTTCTGTGGCAGGACACAGTTTGAAGAAAATGACTTACATAACTCAGATAGTCTGAAGTTTAGTTTAAGACTGCTCTTGAAAAATTATTCATGCTGGGCGTGGTAATGCATGCCTTTAATCCCAGTGCTTGGGAGGCAGAAGCAGGCAAATCTCTATGAGTTCGGGGCCAGTCTGATCTACAAAGACAGTTCTTGGGCAATCAGAGCGGTTACACAGAGAAACCCTGTTTCAAAAAAAACTGCAAAATAAAGTAAGTGGATATTTTGTGTGTATTCCATTCCCCCATTCCCTCCTTTTAAAGACACAGTCTTGCTCTGTATAGTCAGTGCTGGCTGGCTTTAAATGCTTAGTTTTCCTGCCTCAGCTTCCCAAATGCTAGGATTACAGTATGTGCAACTAGGCCCAGAAGGTAGGCACTTTTTTATTTTTACTAGGGAAAATATTTGAAGAAATGAGATTGGATTGGTTGGGACATTTGTTTTAACTCATATTTTAAATATTTGGGTTCTGTGGTTTTCTTTCAGTGGGTACTGTGTGTGTGCGTGTGTGTTTCTGAATGCCCAACAGTTTAGATTTCGAACAGTTCACCCCCACACTTAATTGCTATAGTATTAGTAGATAGTGACTTAATAGATACAGTCTGTGCCATAGAAGATGAGAGGTTGCATCTAACCATGAACCTGATCCCCCTTCTGTGACTTGATTTGGCCAATTTCTGCCTATATTAGTGGATTTGCCCTTAAGGGTTGGTTACCTTAATGATCCTGAACTTCATGACACAGTAGGTTCCCTGGTTTCAATGACTGTCTTTGTTCTCCGTGTCTGTTTAATTCAGACGTGATCATTTGTGTGAAGGAACAAGATAGCCGGTAACTGGGAAGAAATGATTTAAAAACATCATCATGGAGTGCCAATTATTCTTGCTCACATGACTCTGAAGCTGTAATTACTTCTTAATCTTTAGTGACATTCACTTCTTTCTATTAAATGTATGTTTTCCGTGCTTGTTACGGTTCCACATATATCTGGGCGACTTTTAGAGAGAGTCAAAATCAGGATAAGGTTAAATGCCAAGATCCTGGTTAGGAAAGGAAGTGTTGTCCGGATGCATCTCACTAAGCTGAGCAGAGAGGTAGGTGTCCCCCTCGCTGGAATTCACTGTCCCTCACTGGAACCCACTGCCCATTCACTGGAACCCGCTGCCTCCTCACTGGAACCCACTGCCTCCTCACTGGAACCCACTGCCCATTCACTGGAACCCGCTGCCTCCTCACTGGAACCCACCGCCTCCTCACTGGAACCTACCGCCCCCTCATTGGAACCTGCTGCCCCCTCACTGGAACCTGCTGCCCCCTCACTGGAACCCGCCGTCCCCTCACTGGAACCTGCTGCCCACCCACTGGAACCCGCCGTCCCTGTCGCCCCCTCACTGGAACCTGCTGTCCCCTCACTGGAACCTGCTGCCCACCCACTGGAACCCACTGCCCCTTCACAGGAACCCACTGCCTCCTCACTGGAACCCACTGCCCATTCACTGGAACCCACCACCCCTAACTGGAACCCACTACCTCCTCACTGGAACCCACTGCCCACTCACTGGAACCCACTGCACCCACACTGGAATCCACTATTAACCTTGTCCTCCAGCAGCTCTAACTTTGTCATGGGGATAGAACAATGTCATGGGATCTGCTCTAGGATGCCTGTGATCTTCCCTGATATAAACACACACAGCAGGAATTTCCTCCCTTTCTACTGCAGGCCAGTTTCCCAATGACCTTCATAAGCAACTTTGGTGAGTGAGGCTTAGTGATTGGGGAACTTAATTTGCTAGCTGACTTCCCAAGTAGACGATATATCTGAATGACTGTTTCACCCGAGGATGGAGAGCCTAGGGGTTTGAGTAAAAGGGCCAAAAGAAGGCAGTTTTTCAGAAATTAAAACAGACATAAAAGTTGAGGCCTTTGAAGGCAGGTGCAGGATGGGAGAGGCCTGATATGCTAGGAAACTCATTTCCAAGAAGCCACAGTGGAACCTTCAAGCGTGCAGGAAGAGAAATGAATGACGAATGGCATTCTTTATCAGGTATGAAAATCAGGATAAGATTCAATGCTTTGTTAGGTGATTAAAGACTACAAAGTATTAGAGGAGAAGACGCAGGGATTTAGTAAAAGGATGACTGAGAAATGAGGTATTTGAAGTCAGGAAATGACGCAGTAATGAAAAGTGGGAAAGGAACCACATAGTTCATAATAATATAGCAAGTGGCTTTAAAACTGTCTGTCTTAGTTAGGCTTTCTATTGCTGTGAAGAGACACGATGACCATGACAACTCTTATAAAGGAAACATTTAATTGTGGTAATTCACTTTTAGTTTCAGAGGTTCAGTTCATTATTGTCATGGTTGAAAGCAGGCAGAAATGGTTCTGAGAGTCCTACCTCTCGACTCAGAACAACAGGGAGTTGTTGACACTGGATGGTGTCTTGAGCATAGTAGACCTTAAAGCCCTGCTCCACAGCATGCACTTCCTGCAACAAGGCCACACCTCCTCCAACAAGGCCACCCCTCTTAATAGTGACACTTCCTGAGATTATAGGTGCCAATTACATTCAAACCGCCACACTGATTTAGTGATATTTTATTTATGTTTTAATAAATAAAGCTTGCTAGAAGATCAGAGGGTAAAACTAAGCCACTAGAAAGGTCAGGCAGTGGTCTCACACACCTCTAATCCCAGGATATGGGAGACAGAGGCAGACTGATCTCTGAGTTCAAGGCCATCCTGGGCTACAAGATCAATGCAGAAAGAGATCCAGGCGGTGGTGGTTCACACCTTTATTCCCAGTATGTGAGAGTCATACTTTAATCCCAGCACTGAAGGGGAATATAAGACAGGAGGAGACAGAGGCTCAGGGCTCAGCCTGCAGTCACCCAGCCTTGGTAGAGGTAAGACTTCTCTAGTGGCTTGGCTGTTTAGCTTTTCTGATCTTCAGCTTGAACCCCAATATCTGACTCTGGGTTTTTATTATTCGTGCTACACGGTAGCTTTAAAATAAAAGTCCAAACCCTTATTTAAACCAACTGCAGCTGCTGTCACCTTTATGCAGGCCACAGTTCTAAGATGAAGAAAAAGTGTTTTTAAGGGCCAGTGATGCAGCAAGGTGAAGGTTTAATCACCATTAGGAGACCCGAGGTTGGTCCCTGGGACCCTCATGGTGGAAGGAGAGAACCATCTTCTACGAGTTGTTCTCTGATCCTCATACACGTAATGTGACATGTGAATTCCCCTTCAATAAATAAATGTAAAAAGTGTAAAGCTTTTAAAAAGTAATTTAAGATTCCCATGGTCATATACCAAATTTAGCAAAATGTGAAGAATGAATGATGAAATCAAGACTTACTTAATAAGTACACAGGAGTAAAGCCAACACCTATGGAAGTAAGTTATATAAATTAAGCACGGGAAGCATCTTGTCGTATTTTGAGAGGAAGAGGAGAGCCTTTGATTTAAAGTTTCACTTTTAGAAGTATTATAATTAGTGTTCCTGATGAATTTTATAGGTAGGAAAAATGAAGTAAAAAGGTCTTCAGAGGTAGAAAAAAATGGAGGATGGGGCCACATGATTGTGAATACACATATACATACACATATATACCACAAACATGTACAGACACATATATACACATGTATCTGCACATACACATACATCTATACATGCATAAATACTGATACATGCACATGCATATACATGCATATAACCACATACCACAAACGTGTGCACATATACACACACAGATACACACAGCAAAATGTTTATACATATGTATACTTACACACACTCACATATACACATGTACAAACACACACATACATATAAACATAACACACACACATACATGTTTACACAAGAATTGTTGGATGGAGAGCAGCCATCAGTTCTTGGCTTAGAAACTGCCGTCTTGTACAGTTTGACTTGTACAATTAGTGAGGATTGTGCATAAATAAGATAACTGTATCTGTTGTTGCTGTGTGACATGACTCTTGAGGAGACGTGAGCATGTTAGACTCACTGGAGATAGGGAACCAATGGCAGACCGAAGTAAGGACACCACCAAAATCCAACTTGGGGAACCAATGAGTCTTCTTGGGGTAACTCACAAGAGTAGAAATGACCAGGAAGCAGCTGTGTCAAGGTCCACCTGAGCATGGATGGCAGCTCATGCAGCCTGGAAGGCTCACTACACAGCCTGCAGGAAGCCCCGCACATTGAATAGCGTTACTTTCCAGGCAGCTCAGGTTTACTTATTCTACAGTGTCTTTCAGGAGTCTTCACTGTTCATATGTCCTTGGGGATGGAGAAGCTCAGTGAGTCTGGTCAGTTTCAGGAACTTCCTGAAGCTGTTGAGTTGCTTAGTTCTTGATTTTGATCAGCTTTTCTGCAGGGTGGAATGTTTCACCTCCTCTTAGAACAACCTACTTTTTAATCTACCTGTGACATCCCCCATCTTAATCAGCTTCCCTCAACAGGGCAGAGTTTTATCTGGGGAGAAACTTCTGTACAATAGTTGTTCAAAATGGGACGCTTTTTAGGAGAGAGGGCGTACCGTTGACAGATATTCTTAGAGTTCTGGAGAAGTGAATTTTCTGATATATGGTTATCAAATTTCTGAGTCCCTACATTGTAAAATATATAAAATCAGTATCATTCTTGAACAGCACTTAAATATTTTCCTTATGTACCAAGAAACATCAAAACACCAGTCTGTATCTCAATCACAAAGTCATATGTAGGACCACTAACGAATCGGAGCACTGGCATGGTAAACCCCTGTTAATTTCACTTCCAGCCTCACCCATACTGTTAGATTTGAAGGAAACAGATGAGCTCTTCCACCAGCTGGAGGTTTTGGGGGAGCTCTTCACTCCATCAGTGCCTCTGTTTCCTCATGAGAAATAACCCTGTTCTTCTCAAACTTGTTAGAAACAGGTGGAGGAAGCCCTGGGAACAAGATGTGCATGAGAATTAGCTACCCTTCTTGGGACATTCTCAGAAAGCACCATCCTTCTTCTTGTGCAGTTTCTGTCCTTTGTTCTCCCCTCACGTCCCACCTTAAGGTGCTGTAGTGAGAGCAGGTCACCCAAAGACTGCCCAGAAAACACCCTCCAGCTCTTTGCAGAGAACGTGACTTGTTCAATAGTGTCCACAGTTGAGAAACAACATGGCTTTTCAAGTGTAGGAACCAGCTACTGGAATAAGTCATTCTTTAGGAGAAGAAAGCCCTGCACATCTTCCTTCGAGATGCATATGGCTCGGGAGGTAGAGTTTAAAGACAGGAAGGGAAATGGAAGAGAACCAGCAGAAGCAAAAACATGTCCGGAAAAGTGTGTCTAAGGCAGAGGTAAATGATGACAGAGTCATGGCCAGCATTACGTGTTGGAACAAGCTTGACTGGTGCATTATGGACATATTTGGATAATTCAGACAAAACTTGGGTTTGCAATGATCTTGAGATTGCTAAAGTATAGGGAAATACAATTCCCACAGATTTAGCAAAAGAGCACTCAAATGGTACTTCAGCTTCTGACTCCCCATCCCCTTAGGTAAGAAGTCGGTAGGATGTTGTTGGGAGAAGTTTCCAAAGTGCTATGACCTCTCCTGTCCCTCTGTCCGTCTCACTGTCATTCCCACATTAGTGGGCACCATGACCTCAGAGGCGCAGAAGTTATCCAGTTTCATTGTTCAGTTCATTAATGATATGTCTTGCTGGGGTGAGTAGAGGTGGGGCTTTCTGAACCATATCAGCAGGATGAGGATCGATACTCTCATAGACTCTGCCCAGAAGACAGCTTTCTGTCAAACCTAGGGACTCGGG
>LOEQ01001188.1:152359-171481 GCA_001685075.1 Bramus lutescens
CTCTCTCTCTCTCTCTCTCTCTCTCTCTCTGTGTGTGTGTGTGTCTGTGTGTGTCTCTGTGTGTGTGTCTCTGTGTGTGTGTCTCTGTGTGTGAGAGAGAGAGAGAGAGAGAAAGGGAGAGGGAGAGAGAGAGATTACACTGAGCATGCTCAGGAAGGAACTGCTTAACCAAGCAAGCTCAGGAAAGAGCCACCCCCTATAGAGTACGTACAGATCCCTTGACTAAAGCCCCCATGTTTCCCGAGTTCCCGAGGGCATTGCTTTGGTAGCAACCACCACAGGGGGTTAACCATCTACTACTCTTACTTCTTGACTGTACTGAGTTTGGTTGTATGCTTATCAGCATACGAGCCCCCTGTGTTTAGTTATAATAATAAACACATTGAAGAAAGGCTTCAAATACTATTCAGAATCCACAGGAAAATAATTCTTGCCAGGGACTTAGCCAGACATTGAGTATCCTGCCTTCATGACCTCAAGCCCATTGGATTCTGCAAGGCAGAAATCCAATGGAGAATGACTTTACGTTGGCAGAGAGCGAGCTAAGTCTGATTCTGTTTGGAAGTTTGCCTTAGAGTTCAAATCAGTAGTTACTTCTGTGTCCAATCTCTGTGTCTAATCAACTCAAGTCTGAAGACAGGTATTGGACTTGCCATAGTACACGCTGACCTACAACTCAAGAAAGGGCTGAGTATCAACAGTTGTAAGTAGACGTAAGGTAGCTCAGGGATAAAGGTGCTTGCTCCCAGGGCTGACATCCTGAATTCAGTCCTTGTAACCAACACGGTGCAAGGAGACACTGACTCACATCTGGCTTCTGACCTCCACAGGTGCACGGTAGCAGGCTTGGCCACTCGCCCCAATTAAAAGATATAAATAAATAAATGCATGCAAAAGACTTTTATTTTATATATAAAACAGAAATTTAAGTGTTTGTTGGATACCAGATGTTTTGTCTCATCTGCTCAGAAGACTTTAAGCCTCATGACCAATACAAATGTAAGGTATTTTCAACAGGCAAGTTACAGTATCAAGAAAAAATAAAAAACAAACAACAACAAAAAATACCAAAAAGTCTCCAGATCAGCATTGTTGCTGATGCTGGCCAGACTGTAGCCGTCAGGGCTAATGACTAATGGCCGCATGTTTATGAATGAGTGCTTCTACAAGTTTTCATTCTCATAACCACTTCATATGGTTATTGAGGTAAACCTGGTTTTATGCAATGAAGCAGTCCCTGTACCCAGTGTTTTCTGTGTGGGTTGGTACTAGATGTTTCTCAGTCATTGGGTAGCGTTGGCAGTGTGTGTAACTCAGTCAGTGGGTAATGTACCACTGTTGGTATGTCATGTTACTCAATTGTTAGCTAGTGTTATCAGTGTTGTTATTGTGTGTTACTGAGTCTCTGCATAGTCTATCAATGTTGGTATTGTGTGTCACTCAGTTGTTGGCTAGTGTATAAGTGTTAGTATTGTGTGTTACTGAATCTCTGCATAGTCTATCAGTGTTGGTATTGTGTGTTACTGAGTCTCTGCAAAGTCTATCAGTGTTGGTATTGTGTGTCACTCAGTTGTTGGCTAGTGTATCAGTGTTGGTATTGTGTGATACTGAGTCTCTGCATAGTCTATCAGTGTTGGTATTGTGTGTTGCTGAGTCTCTGCATTGTCTATCAGTGTTGGTATTGTGTGTCACTCAGTTGTTGAGTAGTGTATCAATGTTGGTATTTCATGTTGCGCAGTGGTTGAATAGTGTATCAGTGTTGGTATTTGCATGTTACTCAGGTGTTGGGCCATGTATCAGTATAGTTATTGCATGTCACTCAGGTGTCTGGTAGTCTATCAGTAAGACCATCTGGTTGGAGTTTTCCCTGTGGGAATGTCTTACATTATCAGGTTCTACATGCTTAAATACATAATTAGATTCTGTTTCTTCCGGTCACTTCTGGTAATTTATCTACCAAGGAATGTATCTCTTTCATAGAAACTGGGCTTTCTTGGCAGAAACTGGAAACCAGTTGATGTTTTATCACGATCATCTATTTTCCAGGTACCATCTTTTCTTTCCTGACATTGATCATTTTTGTCTCTTCTCTGTTATTTTGTTTTGTTTTGACCAAGCCTATGACTGTTCCCAACATGATCTTAGAGCTAGTGTTTGTCTGCCCAGTACCAGCTTTTTTATGTTAGGCTCTGCCCATGGGATTGTCTGATAATGGAGGGGGGTGACAGAGCGATCTTGGGGACCTGTACTGCAGTTTGAGACTCTGTGTTAGATATCTGAGAAAACAACATGAGCAGGGGAAGCTTTGCTTTGGCTCAAAGTTCTACACATGTTAGGTCATGGTCACCTCACCTTCGTGTGCCTTGATCTGTGAAAAGAGCATCATGGAAGAAGTAGCCACGGAGCAAAGCTCTTACCTACCATCATGGTGGTCCTGAGTCTGACAAAGGCGTCCAGAAAGAGGGCCAGAGAATATAAGACCCAAGGACATCCCAAGTGACCTACTTCCATTCCTAAAGTTTCCAGCGTGCTTCCAAATAGCACCATCAAGACGTCAGCCTACAACTCGGCAGCAAGCATTTCCTTTTCAAACCATAATACTCCTCCTGCCCTGGTCATCTTTTCTGCTTCAGTTATTCCTTCGGGTGTGAATCCTTTCTGGTCTTACCCTGGTGTCGCTTCCTCTTCCGTGGCTGTCTTATAGTCAAGAATTTTTGGTCCTGTGACACCTGCACGACCCCACCTGACACAGAAGTCCGCTGTGTCTTACTGAGCTTACTCCCACATCTTAATGACTAACATTAAATGGTATAGCTGAGTCTACACTTTGACTTCCACTGTGTGGTGCCTGTGTAATCACAGTGTGTAATCACACTGTGTTTCTTGTATACAGCGTACGTGTGCAGCGGTAGTCTCCTACCTTGCTGTATTTCCTCTAGATGTTTTCTCTTTATCTCCCCCCCCCCGTTTTTCTGGCCTTCTTTTGGATTACTTGAGAAAATTTCTTATTCTGTTTTATCTCCTCTCTCATGATACATCACTCAGTTCAATACTTTTATACTTTACACCCCTAGATCCCAACTCTCAATATGACTTTGTATACAGTGTAAGCACCTGATGGCTTTGTGATCGCTCTTTCCGTCCTGAACTCCTGGCTCCTGTTCTCCTTGCTCTTACCACATCCACCATGCACTGCAAGATTCATCATTACTAACTTTTGTTTTAATAGTTAGTCATACTTGAAAGAAATAAAAAGCAAAAAAAGGGGGGGGGTTCTTTCTGTGCCTGCACATACCTGCCACTCCCATAGCTTTGATTCTCTGAGGTGACACCAAGTTTTCATTGAGAATGATTTTGTCACCGCTGGAGAAACTAACATGCTTCAAAGTGCAACTTGGCCACTGTGTGTCCTCTGCACCTTTGCATAAGACTAAGACACTATTTATTCAGTCTCTGTTTTTGAAGACTGAGTCCACGAGACAGAGAGTCAGAGGCTGAGTGTTTTAGTTTTTCCTTTCAGCCCTTTTGAGATGTCCTTCTGGCTTTTGCTGGTGCTTTGTCTGAGGGAACTTTATGTCTCTCTTTGGTTTGTCCGTTTGTCCGTGGTCTCTCTGTCTTTCTACTCTGCTGCTACTTGTTTCTTCCCTATTTTTTCAGTGATGGTATCACAACACACTGGCCTGTGGTTTTCTTTGTGATGTCTTTTCTTGGGGTTTGTTGAATTCCTTCAAGCTGTGACATCAAGAGATTTGGGGGCTTGGTGAAAATTTAACAGCTATATTTTAAAATTGGTTTCCTGCCGTCAGATCCTATCTATAACTTTAGCAGCAGGTGTGTTAAGATTGTCCCTTGTCCCAGGGGTCACTAAGAAGCTTTTCAGTTTTCCCAATTCCTCCCCAATTTTGTCTGTTCCAGTTTGGATATTTTTCAGATTGTTTAGTCTTCAAATTTATTGAACTCTTATTTTGTGGCTAACTAATGGCCGATAAGCTCGTCTTATATATTCTTCACGTCAGACATGCCTTTCATCTCCAGAGGATTGCAAGCTTTCCTGTCTTCTGTTTTCCCCTCATGTGTTTCCTTTTAGAGTTTTCAGTTATCTGAACATGTTTACACTTGCGCTTTCATTGGCTGGCCCATGAGGTCTTACATCTTGCTGTGTCTGGATTCCTGTGTCTATTCCCTTCTTTCCCTGCATGGGAGTTGTGTTGGATTGAATGCTGGGCTTGTTTTCTTCTTGTTATTGTTTAGTGTAAGATAAGTGAAGGTTTTGTTGTATTTCCATTAAAATGGTTAGGGCAGACCCCAGAGTAGAGGTGACCAAACTTCACGGAAGTAGACTTCTGAGGTCACGACGTCAAGGCCCAGACCCTCCAACAAAGACTTTCTATTCCAACTGGACAGGACTCGCATGTCAGCCAGCCAAGGGGATTGTTTAATTTATAGAAACTCATGTGTTTTTTGTCAGACTCCATAAAGCTGACCCTGCACATTGCGACTTGATCGTCAGCCCCAACCCTGATGAAATGCCATATGGATTTCTTTGTCTGCCTAGCTCCTTCCTGTCTGGCACTTGGACCTTTTTCCTCACAGATTCTTTCTGCCTGAGCCTTCCAGAATGCTGTTCTGTGTCCCCCTCGCTGGAGGAGACCACGGTGTTCTCGAGACTGTCCTCCTGGGACTGCCATTGGAGCTTCCTACGAGACAGAAAGCAAGCTGGAGTGAACTTTCAGAAGGACTCACTTACCTCTTTCCTCCTCTCTTGGACCACGGCCAATCCTTCCTTTGCCTAATATCTGTAAACAGTTTCTCAGAGTTAATCTACTTCCCTAGTTGTTTATAGCTGGAAGGCCAATCTAGTCTGGTTTATGAGGACATTGTGAGTGTCTCCTAGACATTTAGGCACCCGTTGAGTCTGTCAACAGAAGAGTCCTGGAGATCACTGTGTGCAGGATCAGCTTGCACTGACATTGGACCCAAGACTGTGGTGGTGCATCCCAGACAGGTAGGAGCTATGACAGTTGGGAGGAAAGGGGTGATCTGGGACTCTCACTCTTTCTGAGACCTTTTCCAAAGTTTTCTCATGTAACAGGTATGTGAGACGGGGACAGCTCATGTGTTCAAACTCTTCCAGGTACAAGAAGGACTCTGAGGTGGAGGCTCTGAATCTCCTGTTTCATGTATGGGCTTAGATATCCTCTTCCATTCAAATGTTTGGCAGTTCCTTTGAGTTTTCTTCTGTATCCAAGCTGTTGATTGAAGATTTCTAAAAGCACTCTCTTTAGGGCTTGGCATTTATAATTTACTTACCATCACCATGACCTGGCTAAGGTGGATGCTAGCATGTCTGTGCCTGCTTTCACTCATGAAGAAAGCACAGTTCGGAGAGATCAAGAAATACAATTAAAAGTGATACAGCCAGGATTTGAACCTATGCTCTTCTCACTTTGTGCTTGGCATTCTGCTTTTGTGACACAGTCTCCTGTATCCCAAGCTGGCCTCTGGTTCACCATATTGAGGATGATCCTGAACTTCTGGTACTCTTGCATCTGTCTCCCAAGTGCAATTGTTATAGGCATGTGCCAGTAGGGCCAAATTTTATATGGTGCTGAGGATGGAACCCAGGGCTTCGTAACCGCTAGGCAAGAGCTCTACCGACTGAGCTGCATCCCGTTTGCATGGCATGTTTGGTATCAGGCTTCCTGTCCCTCCCTTATCACAGGCTACCTTTGTGCAGCTGGTGACTTCTGTTTGTCTCCTTGGCATTTGAATCAGTTGAGACTGTGAAGGTTGCAGTTACAAATCTGTGTCTTTCTAGCCCAGTGGAGCCTCCTGAAGGCAAGCTAGGGTGGAGAAAAAGAGCAGGAAATGCCATCTCTTTTGCTAGTCACCTTAAAAAAGAAACAGCCCTAAGTGCTTGGAATTAGTATAATTAATTAATTAATGTAAATAATGTAATGTAATTAAATATCGAATCTACATCTGTCAGTGTGACTTCGTTTTACCTGCTTTTGTCCCTACAGAGTTTAGTTTCTGGAGTCAGCCAGTATTGGAAAGTGACTGCCTAGATGGCAAAAGATGCGAACAAGGGACAGCATCTCTTTCTTTCTATTGTGTTGTGAAGCATACATACCCAGTACCTGCAAACTGGAGGGCACTGTGTTCCCTGATATTTGTTGCTTTGTGTCAGACATATAAATTCTCTTCTCCGACAGACAGAGTTTATATGTTCTGTTCTGTCAAAAACACTTATTTAATAATAGCAACGCTAGATGTTCAGCGGTTATTGATAAATCGCGTTAAAGTAAGACATGTACAATGCCAAAAGCAGCGTAAGCAGAGCCCCTGGCCAGTTCCTTGAACTTATATTTTTATTTTGCTGATCAAATACAGTACAGGTCTTGATTACATTTTTCAGAACTGGGTAAAGCACTTTCTACAGCATCCCTGGGTGGCCACCTGTCAGTCCCCAGGGAGGATGTCAGAGCCTCCGGGTGCTTCTCGGAGCACTATCAGCTTTCCGTTTCCCAACCCCAGGCTGAAGTGGTACCTGTTCTGGAAGGCAGAGTTGGTGCTGCATCTGGAAACCTTCTGCAGCTGAATTCACAAGCTCTGTGCAGACTGGCATTTGTCGGGCCGGAGGCTAAATAGAAGGTGAGGGAGCCAGAAGCTGTTAAGAATCCTTTTCAGAGCTCCTGAAAAATCTGTAATTAGTCAATAAAAATAACACCTCCAGCATTTGCAGCTCCGAGCAAGAGGAGAAGCGGGCAGAGGAGGGAGATGGATGGAATTCTGCCATCTCTGAAACTCTGAGCTCAGAGAAACACGGGAACAGGCCCTTGTAGGCAGCAGTTTCTTGCTTGTCTCTTTGCTGATATTATCTCACCACCCTGTGTTCTTTGGAGATGTATTGGCCTAAATCTGTAGCACATATATGAGATACAAGAGATTCTTTTTATTTGGGAACAAGATTGATGACATTCGGAGTTAACATTTATAAATATTGATTTTCTATTATTACTGCTTACGAGGACATCTGGAGTAGGACATGTCTCCTCTCATGTTAGGAAGTGCAGGGGTGGGGGAAGAAGTGAGACAGGGATCGTTCTCTTTCCAAAGAAGAGCAAGAGATCTCCTGAAAAGTAGGAGAGCATTGTGTTCAGACAATCTTCTCATGTGGACAGATCTGATCTCTTGGTAACGACATTAAATGGGCAAATACCTAATAAAATCACATTCTTCCTGGCATGTGGACTCATGAACAACCGTCAAGCAGTGTCTG
Source organism: Bramus lutescens (assembly GCA_001685075.1). Lineage (NCBI taxonomy): Eukaryota > Metazoa > Chordata > Mammalia > Rodentia > Cricetidae > Bramus > Bramus lutescens. Next base: position 159,642 of record LOEQ01001188.1, read on the forward strand.
CTCTCTCTGGCAGCTTGAGCTAGATTCAGGCAGTAAGAGAAAGGCTAAACTTGTATTGTTTCACCTTCTCTCTTTTCCCCCAGCACACTTAATAGTAAGCAGATCATGAAAGCCACAAGGGAACTTGGGTCTTTATTCTTCATGTCAGGTAATGCTCTTTAAAAAAAAAAGTAATAATAAAGATCAGCGGCACCGCTGTCACCATCTCCAGGGTATAAAGGGCAGCAGAGAGCAGCCTTTGGGCTTAACAGAAGCAAGTTGAGAAATGTGCCCCACCCCAAGGTGAAGTTTCCTTCAGTGGGTTAACTCATTTTGCCTGTTGCACCTAAGAGGTTCCTCTGTGCATTCATCCCTCGACGCCACAGTCCTGAAACGGATGGACCTGGATGGTCAGGATACGCAAGATGACTCCAACCCAGAGAGACAAAAGCTGTGTTTTCACTCAGGCGCAGACGTCTGTGCTCTGTGCATGTGTACACATGATGTGCATGTGTGTGTAAAGCCGTGAAAAACAGCTAGGAAGGCTGCTGAGACAGGGCATTAGAGGGCTTTGGAAAAAGAAGGAGGTGGACAGAGTGGAACATAAAAGAAAGGAGACTGGGGATGGGTTATAAGGGAGGACCAGAGGTTAGGGGGGCAGGAGAGATATGGGGGAGGAAGGGTCACTAAGGTGCACTTCGTTCAAAATCACAATGATGTCTAAATCTTATCCTAGTTTAGAAATGAATGTGCAGTTCTGATTCTTCAGTGATTTTTTCAAGAGCTTTTCATCTCATTTCCTCTAAGTTGTTCCTCCACGGAAGAGGCCGTGAGCATTCTCTAATCCAGTGTGTGCGTGCCACATATCCCTTACCCGGACCCTTGAGATCTACTCTAAGATTTTGGAGCTATGATTTTTGTTTTTTAAGGCTTTGGAGCATTTGTACATCCCTGATCTGAAAATCTGAAACTGGAAATCCAGACTCAAAGGGCACTCAAAAGTTTCAAATTTTGGAGCCTTTCCAATATGGAGTTTTCAGATAGATGCTAGGTTGGCCAGGCGGTGGTGGCATGCATCTTTAACCTCAGTACTCTGGAGACAGAGGCAGGCAGATCTTTGTGAGTTTGAGGCCAGTTTGGTCACAGAGCGAATTCCAGGACAGGCTCCAAAGGTACAGAGAAACCCTGTCTCAAAAAACCAAAACCAAACAAACAAAGAAAAAACCAGGTGGATGCTGCATTCACACCAGGCCGACTCTCAGTAGAACACTGTGTCTGGTTTTGTCAGAAACTACACAATTCTTCCTTTCAGTCACCAAACAGGTATGTACTTACTATTTGCTGACATGTATTGTACGTTAACGTGTGCCAAGAGCAGTTATTGTCACTGGAAATAATAAACCAGACAGCAAGTAAATTTGTTACTTTTTCTTAACCCTTCATGCTCATGGTGCAGTCCCATAGTATATAAACAAAAATACAATCTTTAATTAGCATAATTTTTGTCTTGTGTTGGGAATTGAACTCAAGTCCTAGAGCTCCTGGAGCAAGCTAGACAAGTGCTCTCCCAGCGAGCGACAACTCCAGCCTGTAATTTCTGAGAGGAAATAGGTTAGCTTTTAAAAATCCAACTACTGCTAACTGATAAGTGTGTAACAATAGCCAGGAAGTTAAATATTGTGCTGTAATTACAGTATGATCATGTGGTGTGTGTATGTTGTGTATGTGTGGCACATGTGGTGTGTGTGTGTGTGTTTGAGAGAGAGAGAGAGAGAGTGTGTGTTACTGGGGATGGGATACAGCCTTGTGTACATTGTGCCTAGTTTTCCACGGCTCTGGCCTACATAGAACCCTAAACATGGGGTTGGTCTTTCATGTTCATCTTTTGCAGCTCTCACAGTGGGTCTGCAAAGTACATGTTATCAGTCCCGTTCATCCACATGAAAAGGTTGAGGTCTATAAGGGACCGAATTTGGTCAAGATGGTAAAAAGTATCTGTGGTAAAATCCTCTGCAGTCATACTTTTACCTTCTGACCATAAGTCATTGTTTGTGTCTGCGCTATGGCTCGACACATATTGGATTAATCAGCCACAAATTCTTTCCTTCCTACATTTCACATTAAAAGTCTGGAGAGTAGAAACCCTCTATATCACAAGGGATCCACGTTTTGCCTCCGACTCTTATGGTACTCTTAATGGAGCCTGTATCTACTTAGGGGAAATGTGTTTCTAGATTTCAGTCACTTCCCAGCTTTTCCAAATCAGCCTCCCGACTGCTAATTGCGCTTCCAAAGTAAGTCTTCCTTGGGGAAATGGATGGAAGTTTGAGCTGAGACACAAACAGGAAGGCGGCCAGGCGACGGTTGTCCGGCAGGCAGCAGCTCTTTATGCAGCTGAAGGGCAGAGGAATCTGCTCTCCACAGAGCTGTGGACTCCACTGCCCTTTCTTCCTTGGCCGCGGGGCCCAACCCTACTTGTCCTGTGGGAGGACAGGGCAGGCTGGCTGGAGATGGCTTCCCTGCCTCCAGGCCATGAGGGCACCCCGTGACAGAGCTGTTGTGTGTCTCTCGTCTCTGAGACTTTTGTCCTGCTGGTCGGTAAGTCTCCAGATGGGCTCCTTTCTGAGGCCGTGTCTCCCTTTTATTTAAAAGAAGGGAGCAAAATTGGCTGCAAGAGCTGTTTATAAAATCCAGTCTCCAGTGGCTGCTTTGGTGGCGCTGATGATAATCATCTTGGTAGTTTACAGGTACATTGTGTGACAATAGTAAATTGTGATCGGTTTAGCCCTTTACAGGGCCGGGGGGTTGTTTCTCATGATGATTATGGATGTGAGCCTCTAACATGTGATATAGAAAGAAACAAAGTAAGTCTTATTACTGATGTAAAAGACTGGTTTTTAAATGTCTTAATGCATTGCCTTAAGAATGCATGGCTTAAAGGCTCCTGGTTCTAGTTCCTAGTTTGAGGTGAGTGGCTTGAAACAATCTAATCCAGTCTTTCCAGGTAGTTTTCTAATTTTAGCAACATTTACTCCAGTAGATTCTCACTCTGCCAGCTGTTCCACCCTTGAGTGGAATTATTTTCATCTCTAGTCAGGGTAACAAATCCTTGCCAGCTTGATTTTTGTTCTGAGACAAAGGACACCACTAGCCAGGAGTGGCCTTGGCTGTGGTCCCCCAGAAGATGGGTGAGTAGGACCTTCATTCTGTGCCACTCCATAGGACAGACTTCTGCTCCAAGGTTTGGGGTTTGGATGATTCCCATTTGTCCTTGGCTCTGTCATTTCCCTGACCTCTGTGTGTAGGTTTTCCCTTTGCTTTCTGTGAAGACTGCTTTGGGTTAATTAGCACCCATGATTAGTGTGTGCTGAAGCCCAGACCTAGTGAGCTCAATTGCAGGAGCCTTACAAATGCAGACTCCTCTCAGCAAGGCTTCCACGGTGTTGATTAACCTCTCCTTCTGCTTGGTCTTCCCACCGGGGTCATCTGTGCACCCTTCCTCTCTCCTGTCTGTATCATGTGCAGGAGGGCACAGGACAAGAAGAAGCAGAACAGCTGCACATTTCAATTTTATTTCCTTTAAATTATATCTGAATCCTCTGATTATTATATTTTAACTTAAATATACGATCTTTATATTTTCAAATCTGCACCCACAGTGATTTTGTTTTAAGATTGTTCTAACTAGAGCATTTTGTCATCTAAAAGTAAAGACCACTTGGGCCCCACAGCACCTTCTTCCCGGAGTCTCCTAAAGTACAACAGGAAGCCCACCTTGATGAAATGTTGTTTGCTGGTGGACTGTGTGGAGGGTAGGGATGCATTGCATTGGTGGGCGGTAAAAGTTGGATTTCAGTCATAGACAAAAGCAGCTGCCAGCTACAGGCCCAGAATACCATAAGCAATTCCATCGTGGTACTTAGGATGGGACATTAGCGTGATTCTCTCTCTCTCTCATCTTTTAAAATAATGACTAAACCGATGCTCTGATGTCCGTCCCCAAACACGGGTCTGTCCTTAAGTCTTTAAGCAATAATTTGTTTCAACTTGTGCATTCCGTGGTTTCTTTCTGATAGCCGGAGTTCTGTATATCACTAACCGCCTTCCTGCCACTACCTCTAGACAAGATGAGCTGAAAGGAATTGGTGGCTCTCAACTGGAAGAAGAGGGACTAAGTCAGGATCCACTGAAGGCTGTAGTTGAGCTACTACAGGGCTGTAGTTTATGCTGCTTAAACCTAGATGTGGCTTGGCTGCCTCAAACAAACCCCTGCCTGGAAACCTTCCAAAAGTTGAGGGTGAAAACAGTTCAGCCTAGAAGTGCAGTGTTGTGGGCTCCGAACCGGAGCCCCCAGCTAGAACTGGGAGCTCTGTGGTTTGTTGGTGCTGGGTGTGAAGACTAGCGGAGATGCAGTACTGTGGCGGAACAATGTCCTGTGCTTATCTAAACAGAAGGGAGGAGAAGTGAGAGGTGTTTCTCTGGGACACAAAAGCCTGGGGAGTACTTAAGAGAAAGAAAGGAAAACCCACACTCTGGAGAGGAATGTTTGGCCATGTGCCAGCTGATTAGGTAGACACTCATTGTTAAATGACTTTAGTGACAAATAAATGAAAGGCTTGTAAAACTTCATTTGCCTAACAGCAAGCCAGCAAACCTGGGCCTGTGGGTTGGGAAGATGAGCCTGAGGCCCCTTCCCTTGCCAGATGTGTTTAGCGAATACAGGCCCTTATGCATGCTCATGGCAAAATTGGGGCTCAACAGGTAAGCACAGTTCCTGCTTGGCCCCATCCAGATCACACCAACGTTGACTTTCCGAGAATCTAACCTTCCACTGAATGAATGAATGAGTGAATGATGATTTAGAACATAGGCAGTCCCAGGAAGGCTGTTGAGTGTGTTCCGGTGGCTTTGTTCATCATAGTGGGATGTGACTCTCTAAGTCCCAGGTAAGTGGATGCTGCAGGTGTCTTGACCTTGGGTTTCTTGTTGCTCCTCTGTGGCCAGAACTCCTGCCAAGCCACATTCTTACCAGCTGGTGAAGGAAAATTGGGGCTGCAGCAAAATGGCTTTTGCTTTTCCCATACACCAGGTTCCCAGAGCCTGCTGCAATGTGGAAAGAACTCGCAGTGACCTTAGATTTGTCCAGGAAGCAGTGTGGGGAGAACCCACAGATACGGTGGAAATGGGTGTCCATCTATGAGTATACCTGTGTGTTTGTTTGTTTACCATTTATTTATTTCAGTGTTCTTTTTGTGCATTTTCTCTCCTCTTTCTTTCTCCCTTCCTCCTTTCTTTCCCTTTTCCTTCTTTCCTTCCCTTTTCCAGTAGGGTCTTGCCACGTAGCCCAAGCTGGCCTTAAACTGGCCATCCTCCTGCATCATCCTGCAAATACCAGGGTCACAGGTGCACAGCACGGTGCCTAGCCTAGACCTTCTTTTATAGTAGTAAATGCATGCCACCCGTTCTTTCATTTCAAATTTTGCTAACCATGAATAATTCAGTAGGGATGAGATGAGTCTGCTTGTATGCAGTATGAAAGCATCACAGTCTTTGTCGTATAACTCCTCTCTGCAAGCGTCTTTAAAGAAGTAAAACCCTTTTAAGTTATTCTGTGGCTGCCTCATGCCAATAGGAACTTCTTATTTATTCAGAACTTCATTCAAGTCCATAGAACAGAAGCAAGCAGAATCAGCATTAGGCAAACCCATGGTAGACTGTTTTAAGAAATGGTGTAACTTCCTAAGTATTAGGGTGTCCAAAATGTTAGATTTTGGAAATATGTGGGGATTTATGGTTAATGGTAGGGGTAGGTTTTAGATGCTATCATGAGAAGGAAAATTTGAGACAGAAAACTTGGTACAAGGTGTTTTATGGCTGATTTCATTTTGCTTTGTTTATTTCAATTTTTCAGATTTTGCTAGTAGTCTTGGCTTGCTTGGGGCTTAAGATACCCAGAATGCCCAGGTCAGGCATGCACCACCCTGCCTTGTAGTGTGATACGGGATTTACAGACTTGATTCTAGGAAGTGCTGACTTGGGGATGAAGAGGGGAGGCTAGAAAGAGGGGAAGAATCTGAGTCATCTCTGTACTCCTCCCAAGATTCCCTGGAGCCAATGCTCTCTGTGTGTTCTTTGCTTTAACTCCAGTTTCTTTCCAGATTGCTATTTGAAAATAAATAAATAAACCCACTAAGGTAAACAAGTCCTGAGCAAACACCACTGTCAGCACACTGTGGACTCTACCTGCCAAGCTGAGTGCTTGGCTCTGTCCTGCTTCTGATCCCCAAGAATCAATTCCTGTGGGGACCAGTTCCTAACACCCCACCTCTAGATGCGCCGGGGATGTGTCACAGGTGTTTATACACATATGGTTTCATTAATCTTCATACATACCCCTGGAGAAGGCTTACAAGGGAGGAACCTCAGATGGTAAGGGTCTGGCTCAAGTTCGTTAAATTTCTAGCACCAGATAAGGAGAACCAGAATTTGATTCTGGGGTCTGCTGCCCTTCCCCACACCAAGCTGAATGGATGGTCTGGTGTGTTCTCCATGTTCTGCCGTGTAGAAGTAGGAAGACTCAGAGGTTGTGGTGATAATTGCTACAAGACTTTCAGTTATCCACCAAGGCTGTTTTCCTGCATTAATGAGGCTCTCGTGGGCTCAATTTCCACTCCTTAGTTTTCAGCGCTGTGGAGCTCTGCGTGCAGGAGGTGCTGCTACTGAGCCACGCCCAAGCCCCAATCTGTTTGTTCATTATTTCATTTTGTATTTTGAGGTAGGGTCTGACTGTGGGGCCCATAGTGATCCCCAACTTAACTGAAAGACACGGAAGTCCATGCTTAGTTCTTTCTCTACACTGCTCTCCTGAAGGGCAAGATGGTGTCCGTCCTGCCTGCAAGGGGAGGCGTACATGTGTAGGAACACGGCTGTGAGGGAGACCAGCAGAGAAATTACAATTCGAAGCAGCGATGTGCTGCCGAGAACTGTCTGTTCTTAGCTCCTGAGTGTGGGCTCTTCGCCGGTTTTCACCGAGCTGCTTACAGTTCTCCTGTTTACTGAAGAGTTACTCCTCTGACTGCTGCTTGACCTCGTTGGGTTTATCTGCTGATCCCCCCACGTCAGAGTCCAGCCCACATTCCACACAAGGCATCCTGCAGACTGTGGTGCTGAGTGTGGGCTCTCCTACTTTGCAAGGTCTCTTCCTCAAGGCAGTCTTCATCAGCCAATGCTAGCCTGCTCGCCTGCACAGTGTAGAAAAGGCTGCCCTTCATCTGTTGCCCCCTGGATCTTCCGTGAGGTCTTTCTCCTTACTACCTCCACAGATTTTTTCTCCAAGACACTTGGTGCTTTCCTGGAGCATCCAAATTTCTCTGGTATTTTCAACTTCTTTCCAGGTTGCCCTGGCTTCCTCAGTCTCCCTCTGATAGGTGCATTAGTCCTGTTGATAGTCTCCCTTAAGTATGTTTCCCAATGTGGAATTTTAGTTCTGCTAGATTCAAGACAGTTACGCACTCTGAATTAGTAGTTGACTAACTACGAAAGCTGCGTATCATCCATTTGCTTTATGGGCGTGGCACGTGTTGCTTTGGGTTTCAGAGGAAACACATAGAAAGCAGTTTGGCATGCTGAATAATGGTGTGCTTATTAATAAAGTGTGATGAGTTCAAAACTTAGAGAACTCACAATCTTATCAGTCCGGAGAATGCCATAGGAGGAACTGAAGTAGAAAGGTTGCAAGAGGATGAAGACAAGCAAACGCAGGAAGAAACGCAGTTCTGAGGTAGAGCCTCTCTTTTGCATTGCTGAAGGGCCATGCACTAGGAGTTCTCTGCCTGTGGATGTTCCCCAAACCTTCATCAACGTTATTTCAAGTATGTAAAGTGGATTTGAATAGCACACATGCCTTAGCTCTTGAGTTCTGTTTCTGCTGTCAGCATCAGAAGAGTGGGAACGCTTTGGGCTTTGTCAGTTGGCTAAGTACTCGTATGGTTTAGAGAGAGGAGCAGCTAACCCTCTTCATCCATCATGTTTTTAATTGAGATGCCTCAGCTGTTCTTTGGAATTTCTTTTCTCTGAAGTTCCATGCTATCTTTGTTGTTGTTTTGAAAGAAGTTCCTGCAGTCATAAAATTCCCATGGATCAATAGCCAGCCCATCAATGAGCTCCAGGTTCCTTGTGAAGTGTCCTGGATGTTCTACTTCCTGTGTCTTTAAAACCTGCAAGCCCCACGATTGTAAGGTGGTGCCCGCTGCCAGTAGGAAGAAAGTGCTTGTATTGTTCATTCATGAGCAGATCTTTGGCAATTATCACGGCATGAAGAGTAAGGTGACTGCCAGAGTCAGGGGGAAAATGTCCCAAGTGTGGCAGAACCCTGCTTCTGGATTGCAGTTTCCCCTTATCTGATAACGTGTGTTTAGGCTCGTGCCAAACTTCCTTTGTTTTTCTTTCTCTAAAATAAACTACAGTAGTACCTACAGGATTTCTCAGGGGACTGTTGATGATATTCAATTGGTGCCAATCCTTTACAATACACTAGAGAGGTTATATACAACTACTGAACTTAAATGCATCCTGGCTGTAGTCAGCTTCTCCCTTTTATTCTATTCGGTACATAGGGAGTGCTGGGAATGTCTTATATGAATTTACTGAATCTAGTACAAATCCTAACTAGATGGTACTCTGTGCATAATAGCTGTGTGTGTGTGTGTGTGTGTGTGTGTGTGTGTGTGTGCGCGCACTATGTATGCATGCATGTGGACATGTGGAGACCAGAGGTCAACCTAGGGTGTCAAACCTTAGTTGCTCTCCACCTTGTTTTTGGAGATAGTCTTTCATGGCCTGGAGCTTCCCAGGTAGACCAATTAGCCAGAGATGCATTTGGCTCCACTTCCCCAAGGCTGGGATTACGAGGGTGTATACCACATTGCCTGTCTTTTTCATATGGTTTCTGGGAGAATGAGACTCAGGTCCTCTTGTTTGCAGAGCAAACATTTTACCAATTGAGCTATCTCGCCCCCCTCTTGTAACTAAGGAATATTGAAGTATCACAGTAGATTGCTCTAATGGATTTGGGAGACTATGCTAATGGATTTACAAGGCTTTGTTATTATATCTGCTAGTTTTTCACCAGATGAACAGACTTTGTATCTTGTTTGTGTTCTGAAATTAAATTTTTTGGTATTTGACTCCCAAGAAGAGGTATGCTGCAATTTCCTTAGTAACCTCTTGATGATGTCTGTTCTCACTCTGGAATGTAGGCCATTCTCATTGCTTGCCAGTTGTAAGGACAGCAAAAACATCTTTCTGCCCTTCTACGGTGCTTTAAATCTCTTCCTCAGAACCATGAAATCTGTGAGGTAATAGTTAAAATCAATTGGTCAAGTCTTGCACAGACTTCTGACTATTTTTTATTGCTTCAAAATGACCCTGACCTATGTGTATCATTCTGCAGAAATCTAGCCATCCTTGTTAAAAACTGTAAATACAAAATAACTCAAAATGTCATTAGCACTGAAGCTCAGGGTCCTTAGCTTATGTAAAGGGATTTTTGGTTGATGGCAGATTGCTTGCTTGGCATACATGAGGCCCTGGATTCAGTCCCCAATGTTGTAAATGCACATATATTTAGATAGATGGTTGGATAGACAGGTAATTTCAGTATGACACCAAAGAGGGGGATGGATAGAATGGAGCATGTTTTCTGTGCCCCACAGCAGGTGGCTATACTGAATGTTCCCCTCTTACCTCTCAGCCAGGGGTCCATGATGAAGCTGCGAGGCCATCTTAGCACTATGTCACAGATCACGTAAGGCCATGGACAAAGTCCAGACTGTTGACCAAAATTAGTGAGTCCTATTCAAAAGCCAGATCACCAAGACTGCTGCCCCTGGATAGAATCTGACCTTAACCAAATACTCACTTATACCATTGAAGCAGTTCAGGCTGAGAAAAATCAGTCAGTCAGTCTTGTAATGCACATGAATTTCACAGTCACAGATTAGGGCTTTCTTTATTTCCTGTGATATAATTTATATTCTAGTTCCAAACCCCCCCTCAGGCAGATTGTGGTAAAGTTTAATATAGTCTCAGCCATAGCCAGTCAGTTCTATCCAATTTAGCACTTTTGACATAGCTTCTGGATAAAACTCAGGAATATTAGCAATTTCACTGACTATACCCTCCTGTCTTCCCCCAATTGTTGCTAGAGTGGTCTGCCCTTCTCCATCTCCTCACTGACCTCTCTGAGTCCTGACCTTGTGGGATTGGATGCAGTTCCTTGGGACAGAAATGGGGTGTGTGGCCCAGACTCTGCTTCTGCCTGACTCTCGGTTCTGAGCCCCTCCTCCCTCCCTCCCTCCCTGCCTTCTTTCTTTAGGCAATGAGTAGAACCCTGGGGCCCAACTGCTAAACTCAAGCTGCCCCCTACCCATTCTTCTTAGGTCATGTGTTACTGAGGTCACAAATCCTCATGGTGAAAAGGGATGCAGCTAGGAAGTATCTTCCCAGATTTCCCTGAGCTCTGTGGGGACCTAAGACCCCCAGATATCAGCTAGATGTAGGACACCAAGTACACGCTCTAATTTTTCCTCTCCAGATCTTTCTTCTCAGATTTGTAGGAGGAAGGGATCTAAAAACTTGTTCTCCTGATCCAAATCTCTTCTCAACACTTTTTTTTTCATCTTCCATTTCAACTACAGCTAAGAATTTAGATTTGGATTCTTTGCTCATTATTTATTTATTATCTATTTATTTAATGTTTTACTCCCAATAATTCTTTCTGAGGCAAGAGGTGAACCAGCTATCTCCCATCCTTAGAATTTTGGTTTAGAGACTCCCCAAGAATGATGAATCTATCCTGGCAGCCAGTCTGTTGAGCTGACTCATCAACTCTGAGAGTGTCTCACTTCTCAAAATTCTCAGTGGCTTAAAAACCTTCCCCAGGATGCCCGGATCTCCCTGGAAGGGGAAATAGAAGAGATCTTGGGAGTGGACTGTGGGCAGACGGGGATGGTAACATGAGCATGGGGGACCAGGTAGGGTGTGGGCAAAGGGGGAGAGAACTGTAAGAGACTGCAGGATGACCCCAGCTAACACTTCTAGCAATACCGGGTATGTAGCCTGAACTAGTCATCTCCTGTGACCTGGAGGGACTGGGACACCAACCAGCCCAGCCACATAACCTTCAACCTACAGTCTGCCCTGCCTGTGGGATGTACTGGGATTGGTGCCTAGCCTAATAGTCATCAGAGAGGCTTCCTCCAGCAACTGATAGAAACAGATGCAGAGACCCACAGCCAAACACGAGGTGGAATTAGGGGAGTCATGCTGAAGAGAGGGAGAAAGGATTATATGAGCCAGAGGGATCAAGGACATCACAAGAAAACCCACAGAATTAACTACCCTGGGCTCATAGAGACTGAACTGACAACCAGGGACCCTGCATGGGACTGACCTAGGCACTCTGCATATATGTTACAGTCATGTAGCTTGGTCTTCATGTGGGACTCCTAACAGTGGGAACAGGGGCTGTCTCTGACTCCTTTACTGGCTTTTGGGACCCTGCTCCTCCTCATACTGTGTCACCTTGCCCAGCCTTAATACATGGGGAGGTGCTTAGATTTTTTGCAACTTCATATTCCATGTTTTGTTTGTATCCACAGGAGACCTGCCCTTTCCTGGGTAGAAAGGAAGGAAAAGTGGATTGGGGGTGGGAATGGAATGGAGGTGGGCTGGGGAGGAGGGACTGAGAGGAGTGGGGGAGGGGAAACTGTGGCCAGGATGTAAAACAAACAAACAAATAAATAAATAGAGAAAGGAAGGAAGGAAGGAAGGAAGGAAGGAAGGAAGGAAGGAAGGAAGGA
>LOEQ01001188.1:178189-193229 GCA_001685075.1 Bramus lutescens
CACACCAGAGCGCTGCTTATGTCCTGGAGTTCTAGATCATTCTGATTTTTGTCACCCAGAAACTGTTGCACGGCTTCAGTTCCTCCTGGCTTTGGAGCAGAAATGAATTTCAGGTGCTGGCTAGCATTCTCGTGGCTTTGGTAGCTTTCATGACTTCACTAGTGTTCTTGTGACTTTACTAGCATTCTTGTGGCTTTGCTAGTGTTCTACTTGAGTATAGTAGTATGAAAGCAACTTGGGAAAAATAGCAAGACCCTCCCTCAGAACAAACAACAAGCAAGCAAACTGTAGCCCTAAAAGTATATATGTTACAATGCTAAAGTAATTGAAAAAATTCTTATAAAACCCTACAATAGAATGCTTCTTTATCTCCCTTGCAGGCCTGCCTACTATTATCACACTTTATTATTATTCATTTTTAATGATCAGTCAGCTTTAAGATGTTTAAACAAGAAAACAATTTCTGTTTAACCCACAGCTACCCTTTTCCCTTTGTATAGTCACATTTTTCTTTTTATTGAAGAACTTTCATTAATATTTTTATAGGGAGAATCTGTTGTCCTGTATTCATGTTATCTTTTTTTATATTTTAATAAAAAATGTATATTTTTTTCCTTGTCCTTTCCCTTCTTGGTGTCAAGACTATTCTCAGCTGAAGCTTTTAGGTGGGGGGGGGTGACCCCCTTAGGATCACCAGAGCCGGTTTGGGGATCTCTGCTCCCTTCCTCCTTGGTGTGAGCACTTAGTGCTTTCCTGGCACCTAGCCCCGTCTTCTAAACTCAGGTCGCACAGCAGATTTAGCTGGATTCTCTGCTCCTGTAGTGTGAGCTGCAGCTTTCTCTCCATGGTGAGCTGAGGTCATTGCAGGGCTCTCTCTTGTTTCCTATCTCTGAGAGCTTACTGTTTGTAGTTTCCTGATATTCAGTAGCTTAAGAATCACTTTATGAATTAGTGGGGGGGTGGTGTCGGGGGGGAAGAGGGAGGGAGGAAGGGAGAGGGTGGTGGTGATGGTAGTGTGTGTGTGTATGCATGTGTATGTATGTGCATGCATGTATGTGTTGTATGTATATGTGTGTGTGTATGTATGTGTATATGTATGTATTGTGTGTATGTATGTATGTGTGTATGTATGTATGTGTGTGTGTGTGAGAGNNNGGAGGAAGGGAGGGAAGAAGGGAAGGAGGGAGGGAGAGGGTGGTGGTGGTAGTAGTGTGTGTGTATGTCTGTATGTATGTATGTGTGTATGTGTGTGTATGTATCTATGTCTGTATGTGTGTCTGTATGTATGTGTATGTGTGTGTGAGTGAGTGAGTGAGTGAGTGAGTGAGTGAGTGAGTGAGTGAGTGAGTGAGTGAGTGACAGAGAGAGAGGGAGGGAGGGAGAGGGTGGTGGTGTTTGTGTGTGTGTGAGTGAGTGAGAGAGAGACACAGAGAGAGGGGGAAGGAGGGAGGGAGAGGGTTCTGGTGGTGGTTGGGGGGGAGATCATCCCAACTCTCCATCTGGGGTAGAAATTAAGACATAAATTATGCCACCTAGCAACCTAGCATTGTCCTGTTGGTCACAGGGCTTCCATCTGTGTTTGTCACTGTTTTTTCTGGTGCGTCTCTGTATGTTGCTTCTATTACTATGTCCTCGGGTTCACTGATCTTTGTTAAGTATACTCAGTCAATGTTCTACTTCCTATTATATTTTTACATATGGTAATTTCATCTTTTATAACTTCTAATTTTTCCTTCCCATGCTCATGCTGTATTTGGGACGTTTTAACTATATTTCTTTGAACACTTCTGCCAGTCCCACCATCCCTGTGTCTTTTCTCCCGACCTACTTCCCTTTGGGTGTAGGTTGCATTTTCTAGTTGCTCTATTGCTCTCGTCACTGGGCTTCAAAACTCAGGAATTTCATGTGTCCGAGGGTTGGGTTTGTGATATTTCCTTAAAGAGTGTGCAGCTGCATTTTCACAGGTAATCACTTAAGGATTTTCTAATACATGTGACCTTCCATGTTCCCTCTGTGTGTTCTGGGTGTTGGATCATGACATAGTCATGGAGGAAAGCAGAAGCCTATAGCACCTGGTGTATTATAATATATACATACACCAATGTGGTAATATATCCACCAATTTTGTAATATATTGCAATTGCAATAATACAGCAATATGGAAATAAATATGGAAATATATACACCAATTTTGTATTATGTACACCAGTATGGTGGATATATGCACTAATATGGTAATATGTACACCAATAAGGCAATATATATACTCACATGGTAATATATACATACACCAGTATTGTCATATCCACATCAGTGTCCCTGTGTGTCCTTAGGCCTGCAATAAGAGCTCTAGAGAATTATTTATTAATATTATTCTCTGTCTTTTCCGATGATAAGTTTCCTTTGGCCTGGTCTGGGAGCATGTGATTCACGCAGTCCCACTAGTATCTAGTGGGCCCATCTGCCAATTCCAAACTGTTCCGTTTGCTATTCTAGAGTGTGCCCTCAAGGTGCTCTGGCCTGCAAATTCTTGCTGGTTTAGCTTCCCTGAGATCTGATCTCTGTGTTGTCACCTATTTAGATGGCTGTGCTCTGGACAGGATGCCTTGCTGTGTGCTGTATTCATGAACTGCCTAGGAGTAGAAAGCCACACCCACTGGAGGCTCACTCTATGAGGCTCACTTTAGGGGTTTGCTCTGCTCCATGCCATTGTAGCCCCATATTCCATGATCATTTTTTTAATGATTGGTTTCTTCATTTGACCTTTTTCTAGCCCTTCACAGTGTGGGTTTGAGAGGGCAATCTTGAATTCTGTCTCTGCCACGATTAGACGCACAAGCTCACGTGCACGTTTTTTAAACACACTCATCTGCCTAAGTTACAATCTTCATTTTACTCTTTCAGTTCTGTCTGCCCTTTGAAATGACAGTGCAGGGGTGCCCAGACCCTTTCGCTCAGATGTGTTTTTGCAACATCTGATGTTGTCTGATGTCACCAAACTTGTACCCAGTATTCATAATCATCCATAAATAAATATTTCATAAGGAAATGCTTGTTAATTATCAGCACCATATTGTAGTCGGTGATTTCTTCTGAAACCTTCCATCTTCTCTTTGCACCTGGTCGCAGGTCACCTTCACTTACACGTTACCCTCAGAGTAAATCCTTCGCTACAAACACTCAGCAGAAATCACATTCTTTTTCTCTTTTCTGCTATGAAGCCAGAGTCTGGGTTGCTTGATGGGAAAGTTGGAACTACAGAGTATCTTTGCATAAATTTTAAAGAATTCACATGGAAGTTTTTTTTGTCTTTCATGAAATACTGTTAAATTTATTGCTAGAAATATTTTCAAATTTTCAACCACGGGACTGGAGAGATGGCTCACTGGTTAAGAGTATTTGTTTATGCAGAGAAGACTGGTTTAGTTTCTACTGCCTAAATGGTAGCTCTCAATCATCCGCAATGACAATCCCAGGGGATCTGACTCCCTCTTGTGACTTCCACAGGTGCCAGGAATGCATGTGGTACACATACATACTTACATACAGGCAAAACATTCATACACATAGAGTAAATAAATCTAAAATTAAAGACAAGAGTGTCCCCCATCCAGTCACATCTAGAGAAATATGAGTATGAAGCATCCTTTCCTTTTGTACAGACCACCCTAAACTCATCTTAAGTCCCAGTGTGGGAGGGAGAATTGCATCCCAATATAGGAATGTTCTCAAGACAAGGTCGCCAGGCCTCTCTCTAGGGTGTGGGGTTGAAGAACAATGGACTATTGTCCTGAAGTCTCACTGCAACATCC
Organism: Bramus lutescens; assembly: GCA_001685075.1. Classification (NCBI taxonomy): domain Eukaryota; kingdom Metazoa; phylum Chordata; class Mammalia; order Rodentia; family Cricetidae; genus Bramus; species Bramus lutescens. The sequence continues at coordinate 182,002 of LOEQ01001188.1, forward strand.
ATAGGAGTGATAGTGAGCCTCTGAACCTGAAACTGGAGTGTAGTTCCTGATTGATGGGGGGACTGATAGAACTGTCCTGCTTGTGGGAGGTACCAGCACGCAGGTTACAGTTGAGCTCCACGGGCATCAGAGTGAGCCCCGTGCCAAAGGTACAAGAGGCAATAGCACATTATTAAGGAAGGGAGAATTCCGAAAGTAGGCAGAGGACTGTGCTGCTCCTCCCAGGCAGAAGGCTTGTGCTAGGAGACAGATCTGTTTCTCCAGTGACTCACAGACAGCAGGCACTGGAGTTGCTCTGTCTTCCTGGTGGGCAATGGACTGGAGAACAAGCACTGTGTTGAGGAAACTGGAAAGGGGCGAGGAAGGGCTGAGTGGTGTAAAAAACACATGCTCTCTTTGAATTTTCTGCATTGAAATTTCAGTGGGTAGGGCTCAAAGGCTCCGAAAACTCCAGGAAAGTTTTTAGCAAAATTATCTAACATGAACCACTCAAGTAGAGATTTGAGGCAGCTGGATCAAGTACAGCATGACAATTCTAGTCCAGTGGCACTGCCAAATTGTCCACAGCGTCTCAGAGTGTCCTTAGATGCTGAGTGTTCCTGCTGCTTCAACCAGGCCCAGCTTTTGCCATGTGACTACAAAACTTGTATTACTGTGACAGATGTTTGTTGGCGAACTAAATAAATCATTTGCAATGCTTTTGGCATGGACATTGTTAATTGCTAATTTGAGAGATGAAAGAAGAAAAGACTGAAGGGGGAGAGTAGAAACCATCACTGAGCCAGCAATAGTCACTGCTGATTGTCACCCAAAGGTCCCCCAACAGGGGAAGTGGACCTAGCTGACCTTCCCTTCCAAAGCCACCTCCCTTTGTTCAGTGCATACTTCCTGGGGTTCGCGCTGTTGATGTCATCTGCTGTGTGTCCGTGGAGTGTGTGCAAATACCGAGTACAAGAGCACCTACCTCAAGGGTCCCTGTGTCCCAGGGGTGCAAGGATAGGTGTGAGTCTGGAAACATTTGTTTACCTTTTTTCCTAGAGTTCTTAGCATCTGTTCTTTTTCATTACAATTGTACATTTTACATTTTTTTCTGTACAGGTAATAAGAATGTTTGTTTGATTTTAAATCGTGCATGCATGTGTGCATGCTCACCCATGTGCATGTGTATACATGAGCATAGGCCAGAAGGAGGTATATGGTCTCCTGGAGCTAGATTTACAGGTTGTCCTCTACAAGAGTAGTATACTCACCCATCTCTGAAGGTTCTAGGATAATAACAATTTTGGAAAGAATTAATGGAAGAGCTAATTTCTTCAAGAATTTCTCAAATAGACATAACTAATATTCACAGCTTTTCCAATGAGTATTAATTTTGAATCAATTAACTATTATCTACATTTATTGAACATGAACAATGTGACTCCCCCCCCAAAAAAAAGCATGTGATGTTAACAATTTTGCTAGAGACAAATATTGTTCTAGAATTCTGTAATAAAAATGGATGGAAATGATCAGTCATTGATATGTTTTGTGAAGACAAGTTCTCACTGTGGAGTCTAGGCTGCAGTTGAACATGTTATCTGTCATTGGTATGTTTTATGAAGATGAGTTTTCACTGTGGAGTCTAGGCTGCAGTTGAACATGTTATCTGTCATTGGTATGTTTTATGAAGACGAGTTCTCACTGTGGAGTCTAGGCTGCTGCTGAGCGTGGCGTTTTTCTGCCTCTGCCTCCTGAATGCTTTCATTATAGGCACATGTTACTCCTTTGGCTTCTGCGGGTCATTTAGGAGAATTCTGGGTCTATGAATACCACAGTATAGATTGTTTAGTGACTGAGAGGACAAAGGGGTCTGGGATTCGTCCTTGTTCCCTTAGCCACACCTTCCCTGTTGCCAGGGATCCAGTGCCCTCTTCTGGTTTCCATAGGCACCTGCACACATGCACTTGTGTGCGCATTCACACACAGAGACACACACACTAAACAAACAAACAAATAAAAAAATCTTCAAAAAATGACCCACCATGTTTCTAGAAACCAAACACAGCAAAGATGCTGTGTGAGCAAGCGAGGATCCTGGTAGGATTTCCTGTTATAATTCTGGCAAGTTTTGGTTTGAAGAGAGCATTAGAATGGAAAATAAAAGCAGAAATGGCAAGCCTTGCAACATCTCTGGATCATTCATCAACGTCAAATGATTAAATGGCAGCCATTTTTATATAATTGAAAGTAGATGCGATGAAATGTTTAATCATTTATGCTTTTGAAAGTGTATGAAGCTCACCAGATTAGCCATGCAGAGTCCATTCAGAAGTCACTGATCCTCATAAAGAATTCTTGACAGCTTTAAAGAATGATGATGACGTTAGAAAATTAGTGGACAGGGAGCTGTAGAGGAAGGAAGTATTCTGGGATGGGTTACTTCTCTGAAAGAAAAGGCTTCAACAGAGATCTCAGAAGAAATAGCTCTTTGTCATCCATGCATGACTGATCAATCAGGGACTTACAGTTTCCTGTCTACTGTCAGGAGCTAGATGACACTGAGCCATCCAAACTGTCCATCCTGGTGTGTGGAGCCTTGGGGATTCTGGAGACAAGAGCCCCCTGTGTGCTCAGTGTCAGCCAGCAGGAAATCACTTACACCACTGTCTTCCGATTGAACTCAGAAGGAACTCCTTGCTTTACAAAATCCACACCAGTCACGGGTGGGGAGTGTGCTGGCCTGAGGCTTTGTTTGTCTTGCCCCAAGAGGCATAATGAGAACCTATTACGAGAAATGCTCTCATGTTTTGCTGTAGAAATGTGAGATTTATCAGTGCTCATCAATAATTTGACTGAGCGGGAGAAGGGGCATGGATTCCAAAAGCTCTTAGTTGTATAGCTGTCATTAGTAACATCAGACTGTTTGCATCATTAATGTTTGCAGGGAATAGCACTAATTGTTCCCTTTAGATTAGATATACAGACGCAGTTTTTAAGATGTTTTAGAGTTATCTGTGTTTTATGTATCACCTACATGTCTGGGATATTTGGTATGCTAATTTGCCCTAGTATTAGATTACTTTTATAATGTCAGAGCCAAATCTTGTTTTCTTTGATAAAAATTTTAATAATTTAAAAACAATTTCAAGTTATTTATTTAAAATTGTATTTATCTTATGTGACCCTGTGTTAGTTACTTTTCTGCTGCTGTGATTAGACACTGTGACAAAAGCAACTTATGGAAGAAAGTGTTTATCTTGGCTTATAGCTCCAGAGGAGATACAGTTCATCATGGCAAGGAAGGCACAGGTGTGGGGATACTCAGGTGTGGGGAGGCTCGAGTGTGGGGAGGTGCAGGTGTGGGGAGGCGCAGGTGTGGGGAGACGCAGGTGTGGGGAGGCGCAAGTGTGGGGAGGCACAGGTGTGGGGAGGCTCAGGTGTGGGGAGGCTCAGGTGTGGGGAGGTGCAGGTGTGGGGAAACGCAGGTGTGGAGAGGTGCAGGTGTGGGGAGACGCAGGTGTAGGGAGATGAAGATGTGGGGAGGCTCAGGTGTGGGGAGGCTCAGGTGTGGGGAGACACAGGTGTGAGGAGGTGCAGGTGTGGGGAGGTGCAGGTGTACAGCAGACTGATCATGTCATTTCATATGAATTCAGAAAGTAGAGAGAAGAAACAGGAAGCAGGGTGAGGCTATAGAACCTCACATTCGCCTCCAGTGACTACTTCCTTCTCTAACAAGGCTCTACTTCTAATGGTTCCACCACCTTCCCAAATAGTGCCACCATTTGCGGACCAAGTGTTCAAATACATGAGCCTATATGCGACATTGGTCATTCAAACCACCACAAGATTTTAGTTTATAGCTCTGATTTCTTCCTATTACAGATTTTCATGAAGGACATAACTCTCATCACTTTATGATAAAAATATAACTTTATTTTTCATTTGCTTTTTCAGGAACATATTAAGGGAACAAAGGGTATCATCCCTAATGTGCAGATGTCAAACTGTTATGCTTTTGGAAAATGGAGGACGAGCATAAATGCAAATAGATCAAGAGACAGGCAACCAGGGGAAACGGTAGAACCATCAGGGGACCACCACGTGGTCTCAATTCTCAGAACATAACTGTGCAACCTTGAACTCGCTTCTTACACTCCAAGGGCTTTACCCCCCTTTTCTATAAAATGTACTGGCATATGTGAAAACGTTAAAACTTCCTTTCCTCTGGCTAATTCTAGGATCACAGTTCCATCAGGAATCCTGCTTATAGTGTTTCAGTTTCAGGCTGTATGGGTGCCAGGGAACGCAGATGGTTATCACCCCAGGGAGCAGTCCAGAAATAAGACCATCACAGAGTGAGTCTGTGTATGGAAAAAGGATACCATGAAAGAAGGAACATCAAGGAGGGTTGATGTTGCCATCCTAAGCCAGCTCACCGGTGCCAGCGGCACATGTGCTCTCATAAATCCCCTAGTTTGAAACTGAGTTGATGTAGTTTGCAGGAGGAGGAAGACCATTCCCACTCAGGGAAAGTTTGTTTGGACCCCGAGTTCATCCTCTGTCTCTGAATACCCATGTAAAAAGTGGGCAAAATGACTGCATGATGATCCCAGTGATCTCTTTTGTGATGCCATCCTATCATGGTTGAGTTTCTGGAGCTGAAGTAGGAACACAGATACACAGAACGGGGGAAACCAGGGCCCCCCTGCGAATGTTTTTCACAATTCATTGGTCATTAATGGTGGTGATAATGGTTATAAACATATAACCACACATGTATTGAAAGTGTTTGGTTTTCACCAAATACATCACAGTACCACAGAAACAGGCGAGGAGCTTGAAAGTTGCAATAAACCCTTCGACGGTGCCAGAATTACTTCAGAGCCGTCGGTGCAAGCCGCACCAGACCCCACAAAACCACACTGTAAAAACGTACATCATGGTTTGCCCTAAGGCTGCAGGGAAAGCATGCTGCTCTCGAGAAAGGAAAAGATGGACTGCAGAAATGGCTCCGCGGTAGACAGTACAGATGATGGTCTAGCCTGCAGTGTGGCTCCGTGGTAGATAGTGCATGCTGATGATGGTCTAGCCCGGCGTTCTCTACCTTCCTAACGCTGCAACCCTTTAACACGGTTCCTCAGGTTCTGGTGACCCCCTCAGCCATAAAATTATTTTTTGTTATTTCATAACTGTAGTTTTGCTACTGTTATGAATCATAATGTAAATATCTTATGCAGGATATTTGGTATGTGACCCCCAAAGAAGTTGCGACCCAAAGGTTGAGAACCATTAGTCTAAAGGGATCAAGTGTGGTTCCCAGTACACATGTAGGCCACGTGTAGCACCATCTCCCCAGGATCAACACACATTTTTTACTTTTACCCACATCTGCATACAAGTGGTAGGTAAACACGCACACATGCGCACATACATACACACACACTCAAACCTAAAAAATAAAATATGAATGCTTGTAATAAAAGTCAAGCTTTTAAAAAAGCATTTGTCTAGATTACAAAGTGCAGTATAATTCCAGAAACCAAAAGCATAGATGACCAAGACTCAGATACCATTCATTGAAAGCAAAGAGTGGTTTAAAGGGCGAGAGAACTCTTTTCTTATGCCCACATCCTGTCTCATGGATTCTTTCCTGATCATCTCCTAATTGGATAAGAAATGTAACTCTGGAGAAAATGAACTGGTGTCACCAAAATGATTCTGTATACATAGCTTTACTTTATCTTAGAGGATAATATGATAACAGTCACTTGTGAGATTGACTGAGCCTCATTGCATGTTAGTTTGAACACAGGCAGAACATAAAGCATTCACAGTTGATGATTTACTTTGCCTGAAAAGTAGGCATCTTATCCTGCCTTGATTTAGATGAATTAACTGAACAGGGAGGGGAACCATTTGCCTCTGTGACCACTGGCCTTTGCTGAGAGCAACAAGCCATAGCTTGTTGTAGAAATGGCCTGCTTGTTTTCCTCCCTCCCTCCCTCCTTCCCTCCCTGGAAGGAAGGAAGGAAGGAAGGAAGGAAGCTTCCTTCCTTCCTCCCTTCCTCCTCCCTCCCTCCCTCCTCCCTTCCTTCTTTCCTTTTCTTTTTAGTGTCAACTTCCTCCTTTTCTCTCTTCTTGTTTTCAAAGGTACCTGAAATATTAAAGCATTTTAGTTATCAAAGTTCAAAGAAATTAAAGCAGAGGTAATTTTTTGTTTTTATTGAGTACAGTATTGGTGAAGTTTAATATTTACTCTGTATTCCTTCAGCATCTTTGTAGTCAGTAGCATCCATTCTCTCTTCCCAACTTTGAGCCAAAATAAGAACGTTTTAAGAAACACATCATAGTTGATACACAATGTTGGGGTGAGCTACTTGTTCATCCCGGCTGCCCAGAGCTGAAATAATCACACAGAACCTGTATTAATTAAGGCACGACTTGGCCCATTAGTTCTGCCTTCTTATTGGCTAACTCTTATATTAATTTAACCCATTTCTATTAATCTATATATCGCCACATGTCTGTGGCTTTCTGGCTAAAGTTCCCAGCATCTGTCTCCGGCAGCTCCATGGCTTCTCTCTGACTCTCTCTTCTTTCTCCCAGCATTCAGCTTAGTTTTCCCTGCCTAGCTAAGTTCTGCCCTGCTATACGTTCAAAGCAGTTTCTTTATTCATTAATGGTAATCACAGCACACAGAGGGGACTCCCATATCGACACAATTTGTTTTGAGCAAAGCCTTTGGTCTTACTCTACAAAGGCATGAAAGCATACCCACATGATGGTTCTATTTTCACTTTCAATGCATTCCATATATCACAGGAGAAAGTCAATATCTTGTTGCAAATGCCTTTTCTTTTGGATGATCTTACCCAACTATGGCCCTCTTTGAGATAATCCAAGCTTCTGAAAGATGCTATTTAACCCACTGTGAGCTGAGGAACGTACTTGTACACTGTACAGTATGCACTATATTTTTACAGATGCTCTTCAGCTTACCATGAAGTCTGGGCAAACCCATTGCACATTGCAAATAGTTAAAAGTGCATTGAATATACCTAACGTCTCCTTTTCTGTATTTATATATACTGCAGAGTGTTGTTTGTTTTTCTCTCATGGTCACAGTGTTGGCCCAGCCCAGCAAGAGGATGAATTAGCATCAGCAAAAACACAGTCTAAAGAACGGTTTCTACTGACTGTACCTACTGTGTGGTGTTGTTGTTTTTGTTGTTTCAAGTCTAAAGCACAGTGCCTACTGACTGTACCCACTGTGTGTTGTTGTTTCAAGTCTAAAGCACAGTGCCTACTGACTGTACCCACTGTGTGTTGTTGTTGTTGTTCTGTTGGGGGGAAGGGTTGTTGATATTTTTATTGAGTCGTGGTCTCACATAACCAAGACTGACCTTGAACTCCCCACATAACTGAGGATGACCGCCTCTGAGTCTCCTGCCTCTGCCTTCCAACCGCTAGGGCTTCAAGCTTACACCATCACACACATCATACGCCACCACACCTTGCTTACTGACCGCATCTTGCGTTTGTACCATAGTAAACTCGAAAGATCATTAAATGGATCCATCAGGAGTTGGGAGTATCTGCATAAACTTACAGATACATGCGTAGTTATAATTATCTGCATGGCCTACTGAGGAAGCGCGGAGGGCACACGACTATGTCTCTGCAGCTGTGCCCAGGGTCTGTCCCAGACGTCCGTATTGCCCCACGACAGCCCTGCTGGGCATGGTGTGCCAGGTGACTTCTGATGTGCACATTGTGCTGCTCCTGTGTCACTCAAAGACCCCTCAACATGTCCTGACTGTACATGTGGTTCTGGTCCCATCTTTTAAAAACTTGTGAGTTGCTTGGGCTGAGGGCAATGTGGATTTGGTGGTTCCTGTCCACTTAGAGATGAGCTGTGCCTCGGGGTTCTGCTGAACAAGTCCAGGCCAAGGTATGGCCAGCTGCTGGGTATCCCTTCCATCCGGAATACTCCCAGAACTTTCTTGGCTTAGAAGGTAGTCTGTTATTACTTGGGCATTCTCCATAGTGGGATGGAGTGGGTCCCATCTTGCCCTACCCCAAATGGCTTATTCAAGTATGCTTTCCAATTACAGAAGTTGGAAAAAGGTTGGCTACAAATATCAATAACAGAAATAAAGCTGATTTTAAAAATAAGTGCCCCCCATCACATTTCTGGAAATCCATAGAGTGGCAACATCTGGTGTTGCTTCTAAGATACTGTATCAGTGCCCGTCAGTAAAATGTCTAAGCTTTCTCCCACAGTGCTGGCTGAGGTGGCCGCTAAAGCGCTGGTCTTCTTGTCCACATCCAAAAAAGGAAGAGGGTAGAGGAGAAGGGGTAACCCATGTGCCAGAACTATAGCACATTTCAATTAATCTCAGGAGAGGACTATTATGTGATTTGGGTGAGAATTGGGTCAGAGGGCAGGTCTGCTTTAAGGAAATTAGGAAACAAACTCAGGTTTGGGACACTTTGACAAATACATCTGGATATTCTCATTTCCTTTCTTTTTCTTTCTTTTTTAAAATTGTTTTTATTAAGCTATATATTTTTCTTTACTCCTCTCCATTCCTCTCCCTTCCCCTTCTACCCTTTCCCATGCTCCCCATGCTCCAAGTTTACTCAGGAGATCTTGTCTTTTTCTACTTCCCATGCAGATTTGATCCATATATGTCTCTGTTAGGGTCCTCTTTGTTGTCTAGGTTCTCTGGGATGTGAATTGTAGGTTGATTTTTTTTTTTTGCTTTATGTCTAAAAGCCACTTATGAGTGACTACATAAGATATTTTTCTTTCTGGGTCTAGGTTACCTCACTTAATATGTTTTCTAGATCCATCCATCCATTTGCCTGCATTTTTCAAGATGTCCTTGTTTTTTTTTTCTGATGTGTAGTACTGATGGCTGACAGACACTTAAGGAAATGCTCAACATCCTTAGCTATCAGAGAAATGTAAATCAAAACAACTCTGAGATTCCATCTTACACCTGTAAGAATGGCCAAGATAAAAAACACTGATGACAGCTTATGCTTGAGAGGTTGTGGGGTGAAGGGAACACTCCTGCATTGCTGGTGGTACAGCCACTTTGGATGTCAGTATGGTGATTTCTCAGAAAATTAGGAAGCAACATACCTCATGACTCAGCAATATGGCTGTTGGGTATATACCCAAAGGCTGCTCAATCATACCACAAGGACATGTGTAGTTGATACAAGTATCGTCGTAACAATGTCATAGCCAGAACCTAGAAATAACCTTTATGCCCCTTGACTGAAGAATGGATGAGGAAAATGTGGTACATTTACACAGTGGGGTGTTCTCATTTCTACTGATGTTAGAACACTGAGATTTCAGCACACACTGTAGCCTGCCTTCAAATCTAGCTCCATGCGGGCTAGCAAATTATTGCATTATGATAATTACCACCGTGTGGGGTCAGTTTACTGAACATTTCACCTCATCTTTATCCTAACTTGACTCAGACCTTACAGCAATGTCACAGAGACTGTGTGGTTAAGTCCCTATTTCACGGAGTAGAAGAGATAGTGTTTGGTGGTCCCAGAGTCCAGACAGGGCTGGGAGGCCATAGAGTTTGCATTTGATGCTGAACCAGCTGACTTTAGAGCCCACCTCTAAGTCACTGTATGCCATTCATTTGTTAATACAAAAATATGTGTTGTCATGTGTGGATCTACAGTTATCTCACGGGACTTAAAAAAATTTGCTTTGAAGGGGATTCAAAGGTCAGGACTGATGCCCCTGCTCCGTTGTCACTGCTCATCCGCTCTTCAAGTGTTCCTGCATGTCTACAGCTCGCCAGACACCGGGAATAACACAGGCATGCCTTTGCTGGACAGTGTTCCAGGAGGAGAGGAGCTGACAGAGCGTGTGTCCTCTGGGAAGAGAGAACATGGCTTTCCAGAGAATCTAGGAAACAGTGTGTCTAGTGTCAGTGTCGGAGAGGAGTGATGGAAGGTGGAAAGAACTCACTGGCCTTAATAAGAATTCATATTCATTATAACTGCAGCGGAAATTTCTGTGTCACATGACTCTTGGTGACGCCCTCATCAAGCAATGAGATGTGAAATCCTGGCATTGATGGCGTTAGGAGGCTGACGTAAAGATCAAATGGGGTTCTGTATGAGAGTAGATTGTCATATGGAAAAATCTGCTAGAAAATGAGAGACTATAAAGGCTCACAAAATATTATATGTGAAAATATTTTTTAAAGTCCTTAAATTTTTTTAAAATTTTACTCTACAAGTTGGTTTAAAAAATGCATGCCATGAATAGACAAATGCAACCTGTATGTGTGTTCATGTATGCACAGGTACACATGTGTGTAGGTATTTGTACACACACATTGTACATGTGTACACTTTGTGTGTTGGCCCTAGGACAATGTTGGCCATAATATCCCTCAGATGCCATCCACCTGTCCACCCTTTTTTCTTTGTTAGAGACTGGAATCTTCTTACTGGCTTAGAACTCATCGAATGGCTTAGGGTGGCTGGCCAGTGAGCCCCCAGAATGTGGCTGTTGCCACCTCCCCAGCACTGGGGTTACAAGTGTGAACCACTGCAGCCAATTTTCTTCACATGGCTTCTCTCAGTTGTACTCTGGTGTTCCGGCCTGCTGGGAAGCCCATTTTACTCACTGGGCCAGCTCCACAGCCCCAGTACAGCCCATCTCAAAGCCCAGTGGGTTTACAGTGTGCTCCAGTTGGGATATAGACTAGGTAGAGGTGGGCTGTAATTTCCATGGTAATTGCTAATGAGGACAAATGTAAAAACCCTGCCTTTTAAAAAGTGCACTCAAGAGCCATGGATCCCAAGGCATGGATGGGAGCCAAGTTCCAAAGCAGAGGACACCCGTTCTCTTGCGAGCCGAACCCAGTGGTCACTGCCCTCCTTGGTCATGTGTTCCCCTGAGTCTGTGTCCTACTAGACAGAAAGTCACCTCTGCTTAAGTAAAGGGACTTTCCTGGCCTAGAGACAGCACTGAAGTTGTAGCTGGCTGGCTGCCGTATTGTGACCAGGTTGAAGTCTCTGGGGATCTCTCTGTGGGTAATTTTGGTGACACCTCAGCAACAATAGGATGTGGCCAAACTATAGGGGGGGAGGGAGGAAGGGAAAGAGGGAGGGAGAACAGAAGGACAAAGGGAGAGAAAGAGGGGGAGTGGTGTAGGAGGGTCATCTGTCTATGTGTTACTTTCATTGGTTAATAA
>LOEQ01001188.1:207298-225157 GCA_001685075.1 Bramus lutescens
ATACTTCCTGCCTGGCCAATCAGCGTTTATTTAAAACATGATTGACAGATTACTGACAATTCTCCCACACCAGTCAGCTAGTGCCTTAGTTAGGGTTTCTACTGCTGTGAAAAGACACCATGACAAGGAAACTCTTACAAAAGAAAGCTTTCCATTGGGGGCTTACTTAAAATTTCAGAGGTTTAGTCCATTATCATCATGGCAGGTAACATGACACATGCTTGGCCCTGGAGCAGTGGATGAGAACTATATACTGATCTGCAGGCCAAGTGCTGTGGATAATGCTCTTGTACACTGTAAAGATTTGTCACTCATACTGGTTTAATATAACACTGATTGGCCAGTATCCTGGAAGGAAGTATAGGTGGGGAGGCCAGACTAAGAGAATTCTGGGAAGAAGTAAGGCAGAAAGTCGGTTGTCATCCAGAAGCCGGGGGAGCAAGATGAGAATGCCTTACTGAGAAAAAGTGCCAAGCTACATGGCTAAATATAGATAAGAATTATGGGCTAATTTAAGTCATAAGAGATAGTTAGTATTAAGCCTGAACAATAGACCAAGCAGTTTATAATTAATATAAGCCTCTGTGTGTTTATTTGGGACCAAACAGCTATGGGACTGGGCAGGACAGAAACTTTCATCTATACCAAGAGATATGTGGGTCTAGTTTGGGGATTGAAACTTCAAACCCACTCCCAGCTATACATTTTCTCCTACAAGGTCATACCCACTCCAACAAAGCCACACCTACTCCAACAAGGCCACACCTACTCCAACAAAGACACACTTTCTAATCCTTCTCAAACAGTGCCACTCCCTGGCAACTAAGTGTTCAAATATATGAACCGATCGGAACATTATTATTTTAACCACCATAAATAGTGGTCATGGATGATGTCTCCAATTTCAGTCTTTTCAGGTTGTTTGTATTTTTTTCTTAGATATAGTCATCATAAAGGGGTATTGCCAGGGAATTTGCATATACCTAGTTAACATATGCTTCTGTGATAATATAGTAGAATAATACCATCTTTCAGAACTTTCTAGATGATAGCAATGGTTTGTTTCTATTCTAATTGACAGCCTCCATCATATTTACAACAAACAGGTTAACTGAATTTGATATTTTATATAATATTAATCAGTCTAAATCTAAACAATCACATGTGACTTGGAGCGTGTGTGTTGAACAGCAGACTGTCATGTTGCCTTTTATACTGTGACTTGCTGAGCATTGTGAGTCCCGTGACGTTTGAATGTTCCACTTAGTTGAAATCAGTGTCTTTATGGGTGGAAGGATTATTGTTTCTCTCTAGCAGTAATGGAGGGAAGATGGCTTCTGCTCCTTGCAGCCAAGAGTTCAGCCGCAGATGTCCTGGCCAAGATGCCTGCCAATGAAAACTTGGTCCTGATAGATTCCATTCCCTTTCTACTGTTTCCAGGGTCATCATACAACAGTCTTGAAAACTGTGCCTACCCACTTTCTTGGCCAAATCTCTTTTCAGCCACTACAGGCAAAGGATTGGACCCTCCTCCAGCAAGCTGAGTTAGAAAGGGTCTATGGGCTTGCCCTGAATCCTGTGACTGAAGTGCTTTCCATTGGTTCCTATTAGGCTGCTTATTCTTCACCTGGTGTAGTCTGTTGGGAGTCTGAGGGACTGTTTAGAAGTGGGGCCTGGCTGGTAGAAGTAGGTCACTAGGGGCAGGCCTTTGAGGGTTATACCCACCCCTTCCTGGTTTGCCAAGAGCTAACCAGGCTCCGCCAAATGTCCCTACCACCATAGCTGAGCTATCCTGCAATGCCTTTCATTCCGTGATGGACTAAAACCATGAGGACAAATCAGGGTTTCTCCTTTAAAATGTTTCTTTTAGGCTGTGGTCGTAGACATCAAAGTTGCCAGTACCCTTGGGACATTGCATTTCTATAACAATACAAACCAGTAAGGTATGGGGTCCTTTGTGGCCGACCCCTTCTTTGATTCTGACCCTCTCTGAAGGGACAGATGAAGTGAATGCTTGTACCTTGGTCTTTAAGTGTATGAACTGCTGCTTCCAGGCAGGACAGTGGATACAGCTCAGCGCGTGCACACGTGCACATACGCACACACACACACCACACAGTTAAGAGGTAATGATATCAGAACCCTCCCTTCTCTCTGTCTTTGCCTTCAGTCTTCAGTTACAGCCCAGTTTCAGAGTAAAGTGGGAATAAGGTAAGAGGTGGGTAGCTGCAGGCAAAAGGAAGAACCAAAAAGCCTTGTATTGTGTGTGTGTTCCTTGTTGGGCATATAAAAACCATGTAAACCTAGCCTTCGAAAAAGCACCTTGTGTTTCCGTTATAAAAGGTCTGATCTTTTCCCTAAAGATTTCAGCATCTTTTGTGAATACCTTGTGAGGAATGCCCTGGGCCTTTTAAACTTCCTGTCTTAGCTTAACAACGTAAACACCAAGTCTCCTCTCTCCTTGCTCCATATCTGACCTGGTTTGCTTCCCCCTCTTTCTCTGCCTCCCTTCCTCCCTCCCTCTGCCGGCACTGATTGCGCATCCCCCTCGCTCATCTCTCATCTCTTTTTCCTCCTTTCTTTTCTCGCTTTGCTCCTTTCTCCCTCTTTTCTCTCTTACTATCTTTCTTTGGTGTCATTTGCCAATATTGACTGAATATTTGTCTAAAATTTTCCATTTCACTTTCTTAGTAAGTTTCTTTTTAATTATATAACCCCCTGTGTGTGTGCACGCACGCACATGTGTTTATGTGTGTCTGTGCGTGTGTGCATGTATGTGCGGGCACACATGTGTGTATGTGTGTGTATGTGTGTGTGCGCACACGCACATGGGAACTGCAGTGTGCTGTACTTGTAGAGGTCAGAGGACAACTTCCCTGAATTTACTCGTACCATTTGGGTCCTAAGAAGGGAATTCAAGTCATCAGGCTTGCCATCCGGCACCCTCACCTGCTAAGCCATCTTACTGTCCCTAAACCTCTCAGTTTCACAAGGAGATTCTGTATTCATCTTAAATGTGTAATTTTACCCGTGTACTCAATAGGTGACAACAGGAATTCAACAGTTTGCTATATAGACGCTCAAATTTTGTTAGTTTTCCGAAATGTTTTTTTTCTCATCGAATTCTAGCTTAAATTCCCCTTCCCTCTGAACTGCAAAGGAATCTCCAGCCATCTGTCCTGAGTAGTCACTGTCCTTGCTTCTCAGCTGCAAACACCATCTCGCACTCTGAAGACAGTGCAAGCCTAACCTCCCACCGCCTGCTCCTTTCTGTGAGCGGTTTCCTTCCAGTGATGGACTTATTTTTAGAGTCATTGTTTTCTCTTCCCATTGTTATTGTTAAATTGATTTCTCATCCCTGGCTGTTGAGGTATATTTCTTCAAGGAAGACTAGATTGATTGTTTGTGATTACTTTAGTTAGTGACTGTGTGCTGCTCATGCAGTTGTATGGACCTGCTTCAGCACCAAAAGTCTGCTATGAAAAGGATTTGGGGTCTGTGGGTAGACAAGCATGTCTCACCTGTCACATTTTGTTTTAAGACACGTGACAGTTGATGACTGAACAACAAGATTCCCCAAGAACTCTATTTCCTTTCCAGGCAAAGCAAACTTCCCCTTCCCTACTCCTGTCCTTATCATCCAAAAGTCCCGGCTGAGGTACAGTTCAGCAGCCCTGCAGTCCCAGACCACTACTTCCTCCTCCAAACCGCCACCAAGCAGCTAGTGAAGGTCACTGTGGCACCGGGAGTCTGTGTCCTTCAGCATTCAATCAAGGAAAGACTCTGCCTCGCCCTTTTGCCAAGAAAAATGTTTTGCACTTGAGCTGGGCTGCATTCCAAACTTTTCTATTTCTCTCTGAATGTGGAGGCTTGGGGACCAAGCACTTAAGTCCTGCTTATTGTCACTTGTACCTTTTCCCAGGCTGACAATTTTTCTGCACTATGAGCCATTTTTGTGGCTCGGGGACTAAGCATTTAACTCCTCGGTTTTCTTTTGTGCCTTTTCCCAGGCCGAGGCCTTACCAAACCATTTTTGAGTCTTAATCTTCCAGGAACTCCCGATAACTTTTTTTCTGCTAGTAAAATGTTGAGTGCCTTCCAGAGCTAAGCCTTTTAAACGATGCTATATCTTCTGTCACTCGGTTTGATTGGTAGGAGAGGGAGACAGTAGTGTGTGCGTTTTGTTCACTTGATCGAATTTTCTTGTCCGGATTAACTAGCTCCTTTCTAAATTAATGTGTTCCCCCCCCTCGTTTTCAAGGAAATATGCAATCTTTGCTGGAAACAGAAAATATGGTCAGTCAGGCTGAAGAATAACTATTTTTATGAACCCAAATACATTTTATGATTTCACTAGATAACCTGTGAATTAGTTTTGCAATGGTGTCTGGTAGTGAGGGAGCAGAGTGTTTGGATCTTGTGTTAGCCATGGTATGCTAAGTCGAAAGTGCTAAACCAGGGTCAGGGTGCTTAACACATGGTCTGTACCCAAAGGCATTGCTCCAGGGTTTGGAAGACATGAGTAAATATTCATTTCACAACACATTTAATTGGGGGAACAACCAATCTAATTAACACCCAGTTTCTTAATTGGTAAGTATTTAGCTAAAGGCATACGTCACTGATGACTGTGCAAATATAGTCATATGGTCTGCTTTTATGTGTTGTGTTGTGTATAGTTTATGTGTACCCTTGACTGCACAAAACGGAAGCACAGGAAATGGAGTTGTACTAATAGGAGTTTTTCCTCTTTGAAGGCAGAGCTCAAGTAGATGGTCCTTTCTTGCCAGGAACCCAGCTTCCTTTTGCGTTCCTGTGTTGTCATCCACATACAGCCTCATCGATTTACTGATAAGTCCAGTGGGCCACTGCAGGCACCATGTTCACGTTCTGGCAGTTTCTGGAATGGCATCAAAGGCCCTGTCATTCCAGACTCACTTTCCTGGAAATCCTTCTTGGGAGAGTTCCCATTACCTCGTGGCTCAGGACCACATCGTCCCTAGCTTCAAAGATGGCTCGTGTTTTGGGTTTTGTTAGGCATAAAACTCCCTGGGGAAGGGGGAACAAGATATTGTTAATGAAGACAGCAGGCTGGGGATAAGAAAATAGTTGACAGTGCCTTCTGCAAAGAAAAATGCACATTTTCATCCCTAGAATTTAATGCAATCTCAGTATTGATGGGCACAAGGCTTAATGCAACACTGAGTATGTATGGAGTCATAGTCATAGCTGTCTCCCTCAGTCTCTGTGAGTACTCAGATGAAACGCACGACCCATGATGGATGCACAGTTTGAGGTGAGAGCTCACTTCTGTGCTAAAATGCACTTTAGTTTTTCTTAGTATCCAAATGGTTTTTGCTGTGTACCAATTCATTTTTATAAAAAGTTTGGGGTGCAAATATGGGTAAAGAAATGATATCAATGGTCCCCAAATGGGGAAAAATGGTCCATGGGTAAGGTAAAGGGGATTAGTGTCAGGATGTTTGAAGAAGTAATTTTTTAAAGGCCATCAGATCAGGTAGGCTAGGGAGAGAATGCTGATTTACTTTGAAACAATGGGGGGGGGAAGAGATTCAAACTAAGGAATAAGTAATCTCCTAGTTAAATCCACATGCTCCCACACGCTCTACCTGTGCTTCCGAAGCACTAATAAGTACTGATGCAGCTCCAAGTGCAAAAGTGCATGTGTTCAGGGTGGGGTAGGGGTTGGGAGATTAGTGGAGGGGCTGGCTAGATTTTCATAAGCTCCTAAAGGTGAATCTTTTGTAGCCTTCCACATGTCACGAAATAGTAATTTAATTCTCATTATCAGACCTGTAGCATTTCTGCTGCTGTCCAAGTGTAAATACCACGAGGGAGGTGCTTGTTTCCTCATGCATGTTACTGTGGGGCCAGAATGTTACCCTGCATGGGAGGGAATGGGGCTCCTGAGTGCCCACTTTAGGTATACTTACATTGTCCTCTGGGTAAAAGTCGGGGTCTCACCCATGTGACACACATACTGAAGCCAAGGTCTCACCCATGTTACACACACACTGAAGCCAAGGTCTTACCCATGTTACACACACACTGAAGCCAAGGTCTCACCCATGTGACACACACTGAAGCCAGGGTCTTACCCATGTTACACACTGAAGCCAGTGTCTCACACATGTTATACACTCCCTGAATCCAGGATCTCACACATGATACACACTCCCCGAACCTAGGGTCTCACACATGTTACACACTCACCGAAGCCAGGGTCTCATACATGTTACACACTCCCCGAAGCCAGGGTCTCATACATGACACACACTCCCCAAAGCCAGGGTTTTACACATGTTACACACACTCCCTGAAGCCAGGGTCTCACACGTTACACACTCCCCAAAGCCAGGATCTCACACGTTACACACACGCTGAAGCCAGGGTCTCATACATGTTACACACTCAAGCACTAAACTTACTTCCGCAGTTTAGCATCTGACCCATGTTAGTACAATCACAAAGAAGGTGAATGTGAGCGTGTAGCCACCCAGGGAACCCTGTCAGCTCACAGCTTTATTTTATGATCTGTGCCATCTGGCATGAGTCTTGAACCATCTTCAAGCCGTGCCCTGTGGTGGGATCAAGGAAAGACCTGGGTATACTTGAGTTCATGACTCAGAAAATCTGCCCTGGCCAACTACGATACTGCAGAGAATGTCTGTCTTTCTGCTTTTATGTCTGTATGTCTGCTCTCATGTCTGTCTTTCTGCTCTCCACCAACTGCAACACTGCATAGCATGCCTGTCGCCTGTCTTTCTGCTCTCATGTCTGTCTGTCAGCTCTCCACCCCTTCCTGACACAGGCAGACGACTCTTTTCCCTTAGACCTACCCCACCTTGGTCCTCTGAAGACTGATGGTGGTGGTGGGGTCTGTAGGACCTATTGTTGTTCAGCCTCTATTTGATAAGAGCTGGTACATCTGGCACTGACTTGTGGCTGGCTCTTGGTCCCATTGAGTGTTCTGTTGTGTGGTCTGCATGTGTCCAGCTGGGTTCTGGCTGCTCTGAATTCATTTGCCAGCTCATCTCTGGAGGGCAGTGCAGTCAGCTGGTACTGGAAACAGTACTGTTTAGTAAAATTGTCCCTAATTTTTTCCAATCTGATTACATTTCCCACGAAAGTATCAAGCCCTCCCTGCTATAAGTCAGTCAGGTTGGCAGCAAGCTCTCTATTACGCCCTCTGTGCGGGAAGTCTTCCACAGCCCACACCCAGCCAGGACACCCAAGTCCTCTTTGCTTTCCCCAAGACCTTAGTTTTTCCCAGTAGCTGGGCGATAGCCACTGTCCATTGAGTAGACCGTCTGGGAAATGAGTGTCAGCCCAAGGACATTAGCACTGTGGTGTTTACCCTTCTGCTCTTCCTGCTCTCACTCTGCTAAGCTATGCTCATTTCTCTCTTCTTTCTTCTTTCACTACATAACGTTAGTGTAACGAAGTGATTCCAGAGTAAGCTCCTTCCAGTGGCTATCCAGCTGGATACTCCGGTCATCACAGGCATCGCGCTGAAGCGGGACTAAGGGAGGCACCAGCCACACTCTGCCACTCTCCCACCGCAGGCCCTCCTGGCTCCATTGCTTCAAACCCATCACTGTCGAATGAAATTTCTGCCCTGGCAATGCTGAAGCATGCATGGTAGCCCATATATGACGGTTCTATAAACTTGTCCATATTGGCTTTCATGGTCCAAGTTGATGAGGATGACTGACAGCTCTCCTCCTCCAGTCAATGATTATGAAAATGCTAAAATGATATCCTTCAGGAATCTGTGGATTGGCGCTCAGTTTAAATTTCAGGAACTTTATGGCCCACTACGTTTTATTCTATTATTTATATTCCACTTTCATTTATATATTTCTATAAGCTTCAGAAGTTTGTATTTATTGCTGGGACATTAAACTATTGTTTTCATTCCATCAGTAGTTAGCTTTGAGTTTTTGCAAAAGATTTCTGTGAATTCTAAACATTCTCATTATTTTTCCTTTTCTGCACTTGGATCAAAATTACATATTTTTTGAATTATGTCTCGTACCTCCAGTGCTTTTATGTTTGCCTTGTATGCTAGTAGATTACATCTCTATCATTTGCTTCCCTAATTCTAATTTTTGCAATGAATGATTATAACACCCATGGGTTTGTTTGTATTTTATTTATTCTTTGATGAATTTCATACATTTTATCATATTTTTTCCTTCCCACCAGCTCTTCTCAGACTTCCCCAGACCTAACTCATGTTCTTTTTATCTCTCAAAAACAAAAACACAAGCATAAGAAAACGTCACTAAAAACATGTAGTCTGACTTGTGTTGACCAACTCCTCTTGAGCAGGGGGCCTTCCCTGGAATGTATGTGGCTGTTGTACCTAGTGTCACTCATTGGGAAAAAAAAGATTTTTCCCTGTTCATGTTGATTTTAAAAATTACCAGTCACACTGTTAACTCAAAATGATATCTCAAGTTTTACTGATTTCTGTGTATTCATTTGTGGCAATGGCTCTGAATGTGAGGCTGCAGTGACCTTCGAATCTCTCGGAAATTACTAAATCCTTATCAACTGTTTTTCTCTCAATCTGTTTTTGTCAGAACTGGTAACCATATTTTCTTCGATTTTTACCAATTTATATTGTTAGAAAGGAATGCCCACACCCTGGGCCATGTGTATAGAACAGAGAGTTATTTCTCCCAGCTTTCAAGGGTGGAACATGGGCTGCGAAGTTGAAGGACTGGCCGAGCAGCTGGTGTAGACTTCCGTGCTGTGTCGTCCGTGGTAGGAAAGTGAGACAGGAAAAGCCACAGAGGACACATGCCTCCTTTCTTGAGGAACCCACTCTCAGAGTACCAGTCCCACTCCCAGAATAAGAGCGTCAAGGTCCTGCACAGCTTTGTGAGGTGTCACTTGAAGACTACTGTGTTGGGGACTAAGTTCCAACAAATGCTCTTTGAGAAAGTTGGCCAACCATGGGACAGTTGTGCTGAAAGGGAGGAGAAAATGATTTAATTTCTTCCCATCCCACATAAACTAGTACTTTGCTTTTATTCTCCTGTTCATGTTTTTCTTAGAATCCTAGAGTGACCTGATAGTGCTGTCTGCTTGGTCCTTAGCTAGGACACCTTCCCCGAGCCACCAAAGGAAGTCAGCACGCTTCACTTGGGTGCCTCTGGGACTACATGTAGCCATGGGCTGCCGCTCATACCTCTCTTGTGCTGTCAATTGTCCTGTGAGTGCCTGGTTGCCCTTCTATTCTTCACTCTGGGCTTGTTTCGTTGTTTGATTTTCATGGATTTCTCTCTTTTGCTTGAAAGCAATGCTGTGTTTTGTCATTCTTAGGCTCAGGCTGCCTATAACATTACCAACTAGTTTTCCAGGAATCTCTATCCATTTCTGAGTGTTGGTGGACCACTGTGGTGACCCCAGTGCCATTTGGGTTCTGTTATTTTGTTTTGGAGGCAGGGTTTCCCAAAGCCCAGGCTGGCCCCAAACTCACCAATGGTGGCCTTGAGCTCCTGATCCCCCTGCCTCATGTCCAGCTTAGATTTGTGTTCATGAGAGTATCTTATTACCAATGACCAGGTGTGACATGGATGTGTGTATGTGTATTGTGTGTGTTGTATGTATGTGTAGTGTGTGTTGTGTATATGTGTGTGTATGTTGTGTTATGTGTGTATGTGTGTGTTGTGTGTATTGTGTGTATATGTATATGTGTATATGTGTGTTGTGTGTATTGTGTGTATATGTATGTGTGTATGTGTGTGTTGTGCATGTTATGTGTATATGTATGTGTGTTGTGTGTATGTGTGTGTTGTGTGTTATGTGTATGTGTATGTGTGTGTTGTGTGTTATGTGTATGTGTGTTGTGTGTATTGTGTGTATATGTATGTGTGTATGTGTGTGCTGTGTGTTATGTGTATATGTATGTGTGTTGTGTGTACGTATGTTATATGTATGTTGTGTGTATGTGTGTTGTGTGTATGTGTGTATGTGTGTGTTGTGTGTTATGTGTATGTGTGTTGTGTGTATTGTGTGTATATGTATGTGTGTGCTGTGTGTTATGTGTATATATATGTGTGTTGTGTGTATTGTGTGTTATATGTATGTTGTGTGTATGTGTGTGTTATATGTATGTTGTGTGTGGTATGTATATATGTATATGTGTGTATGTGTGTTGTGTGTATTGTGTGTATATGTATGTGTGTATGTGTGTGCTGTGTGTTATGTGTATATGTATGTGTGTTGTGTGTATTGTGTGTTATATGTATGTTGTGTGTATGTGTGTGCTGTGTGTTATGTGTATATGTATGTGTGTTGTGTGTACGTATGTTATATGTATGTTGTGTGTATGTGTGTTGTGTGTATGTGTGTATGTGTGTGTTGTGTGTTATGTGTATGTGTGTTGTGTGTATTGTGTGTATATGTATGTGTGTGCTGTGTGTTATGTGTATATATATGTGTGTTGTGTGTATTGTGTGTTATATGTATGTTGTGTGTATGTGTGTGTTATATGTATGTTGTGTGTGGTATGTATATATGTATATGTGTGTATGTGTGTTGTGTGTATTGTGTGTATATGTATGTGTGTATGTGTGTGCTGTGTGTTATGTGTATATGTATGTGTGTTGTGTGTATTGTGTGTTATATGTATGTTGTGTGTATGTGTGTGTTTTATGTATGTTGCGTGTATGTGTGGCATGTGTGTGGTATGTATATATGTATATGTATGTATGTGTGTATGTATGCTCACGCTTCACCCTGACCAGAGCTACCTGTGCTGCCTCTTCAGCAGTTACCATTTACAAACTGGTGCTTTTCTTATGCACCTGTTGTATATGTTTGGAGAAGGCTTATGAAAAAGGCATTTCTCTAAGATTCAACAGAATGGCTTCAGATTTCTATAATGTCTAGTATGCTTGATGTTTCAGAAAGCTGATTCAACCATAGAATCAGCATTTACATCTTACTGCTATGATGTCCTTAAGGGAAATGTTGCTGAATCTTAGACCATATAGGTGAGGCCTGTGGCTCTGTCCATCCCAAACAGAACACTTGGCTCCCAGTACTTCAGATATCATGAAAACTGGAGAGTTTCCAGTATCCAGTGGATGGGGATAGAATATTTGGCTCAGTACTATGAGTTTATGTAGTCCTCAGTCTAATACTGATTTCTTAATTGTTATATATATAAAAGACTGGCCTTTTTGACATGACCTTATAAACCATTGTGGAGTGCAGACATAAGTCCAGTTATTTATTTGTTTATTACTATACACATGAGGTTTTATTCAACCATAAAGACATAGAATTGTGTCCTTTACAGGAAACAGATGGAAGATTAAGGTTGTGCTGTGATGTGAAATAGTCCAGACTCAAAAAGACAAATATCACACATTTTCTGTAAGCCCAGTTTGAAAGCAGTGTGTTTTTATCAGTCAGCTGCATCCTTAAAGAGTAAAGGCTTTTAATGGCTCCCTCAATCAAGATATCGCTTTCCTTTCTCTCCCTCACTGTCCTTCCCCCTTTTTGAGCATCGAATTCCCTCATGTTCTCCTCCTCCCTACCCTTCTCCTCTCCTCTCCCCTTTCCTCCCCACACCTACCAATTTTCTCAGGAGGTCTTGTGTGTTTCCCCTTCCCTAGGATATCCATGCATGTCTCTCTTAGGGTTCTTGTTACTGAGCTTCTCTGGGATCGTGTACTATAAAGACTGTTATCCTTGAGAAATTGAGGGAGCCATTAAAGTACTATCAAGAAACCTAGCACTAGGGAAAATCCCAGGAATCCTCAAGGATGACCTCAGCTAAGACTCTAAGCAACAGTGGAGAGGACACCTAAATTAGCCTTCCCCTCTAATCAGACTGATTGATGACTACCTTAATTGGCATCATATAACCTTCAGCCAGCAACTGAAGGAAGCGGATGCAGAGATCTATGGTGAAGCACTGGGCTGAGCTACCTGAGACCAGCCCAAGAGAGGGAGGAGCGATGACATGAGCAAAGGGGTCAAGACCATGATGTTGATACCCACAGAAACAGCTGACCTGAGCTAGTGAGAGCTCACTGACTCTGGACTGATAGCAGATAGGATCAAACTAGGCCCACCGAATGTGGGGGACAGTTGTGAAGCTTGGACAGCCTGTGAGGCTGCTACAGTGGGAGCAGGATTTATCCCTAGTGCTTGAACTGGCATCTAGGAGCACCTTCTCTTTGGAGGGATGCCTTGCTCAGCATAGATATGGGGGGAGAGCCTTGGTCTTGCCTGGAAGTGAAGTGTCAGACTTTGTTGACTCCCCATGGGAAGCCTTACCCTTTCTGAGGCGTCGATGGGAAGGTGGAAGGGAGGGGGAATGGACAAAGTGGGAGGAGGGTAGGGAGTAGGAACAGGGATAGCTGTGCAAAGTGAGAAAAGATTGTATTAAAATTTTAAAAAAGAGGAGGAAAAGGGTAAAGGCTTACGCTTTGCCTGAGAGACTCAAGGTTGAAAGGCCAGCGCTGCCATGACAGACAGGCATGAATCTGCCAACTTTGATCTTTCCGTTATGCTCTCCTCAGCACTGAGGTGAACGCATGGTATTCATAGGGTGTGTGACACCCCAGGAAACACGTCCACGTCCCCAGAGTATTCTTCCTGCTATATGTAATCATTGCCAGTAACACAGAGTCTTTAGTTGGCCATGTAGGATCATAGAGCAAATCATGACGTTCATACACTCAAGGAAGAAACGAGGATGTAGGCAAGCAGCTAGCTATGTCTGGTTGTGAAACAAATTCTGTTATAGTCCAAGGTGTGTATTATGGCTGTCGATGAATTGGTAAGTGCTGTGTCAACGCACAAGCAGCCATGAACTCTGTGTGTCTTTGTGTAACTTTATAAATCACACATATGTATATGAGCTCTGTTGTAATGCATAGTGTAATACATGGCCATGTTTGCAGTGATGAGCTGAATGAAAATGAATTTCTTTGTTTTCCTTAGTCCAGTGATTCTTGTGACCCTGCTACTCAGTTGGATGGCACCAAGGAAGAAAAAGAGCTGCCAGGAGTTACCAAAACAAGTGGCCCTCTGGTGAGTAATGGAAGAATGAATGGGGATTAGGATGAAGCCATTTCTTCAAGACAGTCATGCTAAACTTTAGACTAGTGCGGTGTGACTGAGGTGGTTGGACAGCCACATCTGTTAGCATACCTGACTACTTTTCATTAGTTCCTAAGAAAAATATTCAGCAGCAAATGAGCCAAGTTTAATAGGTAAACATGTAATTGACTGTGTGTTCGATAAAACAGACACATAACTCAGTAACTAGGTGATTGAATTTTCTTTTTGTTTTCTCATTCCCCTCCATTTCCTGTTCTCCACCATCTCCTGCAATCCCTTCTGCCCTCCCCTCACACCCAAGAGGGAAGACTCAAGTAAGACTGGGGCAGTAGCCAGGGCTCCATGACTGGGGAACAGAGAACTGTGCCTCCATTGGTGGCTTCCTGGATCTTTTCTCACATCTGTTTCTACTTGCCACTCATACACAGCATGAATGGGTCTCCAGTTAATACCACATGAAAGGATCCAGGCAAAACATCCAATTTATGTAAAAATACAAAAATACGAGCTAACCCACAGTGATGGAGACTTCCTAGGGAAGCCATTGGTGATTTCCTGGGGAGTTGAGATAAAGAAAGGAGGGAAGGGTAGATTTTCCAAGGGACATAGATTCCCTAAAGGGTATGAGCATATTGTGGGATGCTGATGGCATTCATCACCTTGACTGTAGTAATGACTAATTCCATAGGATCTAAGTTTTGATCAAAATTTATTAAATTAATTTCATCAAATTATATGCTTAGTACATATTCTGTATTTGAGTTTATTTATGTAGGTAATTATAAATCAGCTGTATCTCAATCCACTGGTTAAAATAAAATGCATAGAAAGTCTTGCAATCTCAGTATACTAGCACAGATTACTCTGCAGTACATTGTTTACTGTGCATGGATGGATGGCTGTTCATGGATTGCACTTGATTGATCTTTGACTGTGAGTGACAAATGGCGCTAAGTTTGGTACTTACAAAGATTTACACTCCAACAGCTATCATCAAAATCCTGGTCTACAAGTCACGTCCCATAGAGATAAATGAAGGTATTTTTCTTGTATTTAGTCGACAGAGATGAAATATTCATTGGGGATGCTACTTTATTTAAAAGGCAAAGCAGTCAATCTAGTTTACTGTCAATGTTTTAAATGGAAAATCAAACTCAACACTTGCCATTGTTTTATAATTCATGGCAAAATACAATCATGCCATCTGTTGAGAGGCGTCGGTTGCATCTGTGTGTGTTTCCTAGGAAAGAAAAATCTAAGGAACCTTGATTTAAACAAGTAGGAGTTTGTTTTAATCACAGATTAAGAGATTGATGATGAAAAAAATCAAAGCTGGTGCAGTTACAAACAGCACAATGGTGACTTTAGCCTGGGGACTGACTGCCACTCCATGATGCCCCTCAACTGGTAGGGTGAGTCCCTGCCCCAGCCCTGTGGTTAGGAAACCAAGCTGGTGTTTGCCCGGGAGCATCAGCCTCCTGGCTGTCTGTATGCAACATAAAGCCTCACTTTCCCTAGAAAACCTACCTGCACAGAGGAATTTTTCTTATTTTCCACAGTCAGCCTGTAACACCCTTACTAGGTTATAAGGATTTTTTTCCCCTGTACTTGCTTAGACTCTATTCCCTTAAAAATAAGTTATCTGGGTTTCTTATTTAAACTTTTTGCTTTATTTCTTGAATATTGTGAATTTTTCATTTTTTTTCTGGATTCTGTACTTTGACAAAGACCTTGGTTCTATTTCATTCATTCTGAGCAGCCTTTGTCTTTCCTGCCTCTGTTCAGTTTCAGGAGATTTTCTTCCATAGTATCTTGAGTTAACTTTTCTCCTCAATCCTTGTGGTCCATCTTCTAGCACACAAATTACATGGTTGTTGCTTTGCTTGAATCATATTTCACTCTTTGCTAAATTTTGTGTTAGTCTCTTTGCCATGTATTCTAAACTCCTACAACACTGTGTTTCAAATTATTGCCATTTTTTTCCTGGGTTATAAGTGTGTGATTATTTAGCTTCCAAACTCTGTGTGTATTTCAGAAAACATTCTCTTATTCCCAACGAAAAACTTCTTTTTAAATTCATATGCCCAGTGTTACAGCAATACATTCTAAGCCAAAGCAACAGTTTAAAGCTTTGAGGATACAAGTTCTTTTTATGCCTTCTTGAAGCTGGGGCATAACTTACAAATAACACACCACACTTTAGGCATGTCATTCAAGTAGTTTTAACACATGTGCTTCCCAGATAATGACAGTCACCGAAATCGTAGAAAATGGCTCTCACCGCAGAACGCCTCCCTGTCAGCAGAACACCTCCCCGTCCTTGTCAGTAGATAGCTCTTCTTTCCTTCAGAAGCAAGCCCTGCTGTGATTAACACCTTTGATTGTCTCCATTTCCATTTACATAGAATTTTAAACACAAGACTGCTTTAGCATTTGCTTTTTCTCATAACTATAATTTTAAGACCTACAAATGTGTACTTAGAGTCTCTGGCAGGTCAGGGTTCATTTTATAATTGTGTCCCCTGTTGCCATATCTGTTCACCTGTGGATAGATGTTCAGATTGCTTATAGTTCAGGCTGCTATGAGCAATACGCCACAGAAACATGTAGCTAAAGGGTGTGCATCCATGTTTCTCTTGAGTCAAGAGCCCACATAGTTCCAATGGTTGCCAAGCACCAACCACACACAGTATCAGCACACATTGCTGCTCTCAGCAGGAAATAATTTTGTAGGTAAATCCCGGAGAGTGAAATCCTATCTTCAAAAATACTACAGTCAGAAGTAACAACCAGAATAGATTTTTTTGTGTTTGTATATATCCTGTGTGGAGGATGCTGTCAACTAGCTCTTGGTGTTTGTGGGTTAGCTCACATGAGAAAACAAAATTACTGACCTCAAAGTAAACATTTCTTCAGCATCCTAAGTGTCTACTAAGATATAAATATTTAATGTTTTCCCTGAATTTTCCAAAGGTAAATATTTTGTGTGGAGAACATATTAACTTTGATGGAGTGGCTTGCTCAGTGGTGCAAACAGAGAAGGATTTACCCCTGGCTGAGCACCCTCCAGTGAGGGAACTGGAGCACTCCCACTGGGTGGCAGCTAAAGAGAGTCCTGGGGTTGAGCTTCCAGTGATTGGATCACCTCTGGTCGAGTATGTGGTCCTAAGGTGTCTTTCTGTCTGCTTCCCAGACCCCCATACCCTCAGCACTATGAACCAAAGGCCTCCGCTAAGCAAAGGGAAACTGCCACACACATTCCCCTAGGGAGAGCTCAGCCCTCATGGCGGTGAACTGCTTCCATAAGGTTTCCTGTAGAACTGGACTTATTGATTTTTTTCAGTTGATTCATGTAGGAAATTGTCGTATGTTTCCTCTGTAGATTCAGTTTCTCCAGAGGCAGAATTGTTTGTGTTCATAGCACTTAGCTTTAAGGTGTGTAGAGGGGGTGGGTGGAGCAGGCAAGCCCTCCCCCCAGTACAGAATCAGAGAGAGGAAGATGCTGTCCTATTTCCTGAAAAGCTGGGTCACTGTTTATCTATCACGTATCTTTCCCTGTGCCGTCTCTGACACCTCTCTCTTGTGCAAGTAGCCCACTAACCCTACGGTACCGAGTCTATTTTATTTAGACTCAATATGCTTTCTGTTTTCCTAGGGTTACTTTTAAGAGCTGTCCATATTTAAGGGAGAAATCAGCCTAGTGTCTGTGATTTCACCCATGTTTAAATATTTGCCTGCATCACCCCTGTTTTGTTTATCCTTTATTATTAGCTTGTTTTTCTTTTCTTTTCCTAGGAATTCTGTCTTATGCTACTTAATTATGTTTTAATTTTATTTTGTGTATAAGAGTGCTTGCCTGCAATGTATGTTTGTGTACCACATGTGTGCCTGGTGGCCTGGGATTCCAAAAGAGGGCATCAGATTCCTTAGGACTGGAATTACAGATATTTGTGAGCCACCATGTGGATGCTGGGAAT
Organism: Bramus lutescens; assembly: GCA_001685075.1. NCBI lineage: Eukaryota > Metazoa > Chordata > Mammalia > Rodentia > Cricetidae > Bramus > Bramus lutescens. Next base: position 224,389 of record LOEQ01001188.1, read on the forward strand.
TGAACCCCAGTCCTCTGGATGAGCCGCCAGTGCTCTTAACTAACTAATCCCATCTTTCTTTTTTTTAAATATTTATTTATTATGTATACAATATTCTGTCTGTGTGTGTGCCTGCAGGCAAGAAGAGGGGACCAGACCTCATTACAGATGGAACACTCGGTGGTACACCAACGGGGGAATTAAACTCAGGACCTTTGGAAGAGCAGGCAATGCTCTTAACCACTGAGCCATCTCTCCAGCCCCTAATCCACCTTTCTATCCCTCTTATTTCGCTTACTGTTTGCTTTTTATCTAGTAATTGTCAATTGTTCTATTGTGGATTTTTTTTGCTGAATTCCAGGGCTGTGGAAAATTGGTTTCCTGTAAAAATCTGTCATTTGTAGTGATTTGGGTGAGGGGAGAGGTTGATGGTTGTTATTTGGCACCTTGATTAACTTTGTTCAGCCAGTTCCCTTATTCCATTTGTTTCTTTAAAATAGTAAAGAATTGTTTGATTACAAAGAGGACACAGTTTCTTCTGCTTTCTTCTTAGCACCCTGACTAAAGGTTTAAGGAGATCAAAATGACAAAGGCATAATTAATCAGTAAGATTAATAAGAGCAAACCCTGAAACACAGCCAAGGGCCGCAGAGTGGACTTGGGAAATGGCAGAGGGAGGGTCGTGCAATTTCACTTCCGCAGAGGCAGGCTTGCACTCGGGACAGAGGGAAGTGGGTGGATGGGTGGATGGATGGATAGATAGATAGATAGATAGATAGATAGATAGATA
>LOEQ01001188.1:258444-275610 GCA_001685075.1 Bramus lutescens
TGAACAACGCAGCTGTCGCTTTGGATTTGACAGGCGTTAAAAGCTGCGGCTAGTTACACAACAGGATTATCACCAACAGACCAGCTTCTACAGGACTTGCCGCACATAGGATTCTCTTATTAAGATTTATTTTCAACTTTAGTCATGCATATATGTATCTGCCATGTATGAAGGTGTCCACAGATGCCCTGTTGGGTCCCTTGGAGCTGAAGTTACAGGCAGTTGTGAGCCATCTAATGTGGGTGCTGGGAACTGAACTCAGTTTACTGAAAGATGGACATGTCTTCCTACTGGCTGCGTCCTCTTTCCAGCCCCTGTGATTCTTATCTTGAGAGGTTATTTGATCAATGAATTTTCTCTTTTATTAGGATAAAAATATGGTGGTTAGTTTTGTCAATATCTTGATCAGTTTCCAGAAGTATCAGGTAGGCTGCCTGGACATCATCACTGCCTCTTTTAAAGCCTGCGAGCAGTCATTCCCAGCTTTCATCATGTGTCTCCAGAGGTGACCATAAAAGGGCATTAGCCATCCTTACAGGAATGCATACTCGATAGAAACACCTTCTAGTGAAACTTATGTGCATCCTTAAGCATTTGGAGCAAATTCAACAGCAGTAGCCCTGTTTGGTCAAGAGAGCTCCCTGCGAGAGTGTGCATGCTGCATCATTTCATTCACTAACAGGTTGGGAATGAGAGATGTTATCAGTGGAGGGTGAGTTAGTGATTATGATTGGGGAAGGTGGGCATGGTTATAAAGGAGCACCTGAAGGAATGCCTACAGTGGTAGAACTCTGGTACTGCACCTTGACTGGGCTGGGCTGGGTTCACAGGCCTCTCTGGCGGGATGTTGAACTTAGTGCACTGTGAGCGTAAGTATCACTGTGTCTCAATATGCCAGATAGATTTTGAGATCCTGATTGAGGCATGATATTATAATTTTGCAAAATGTTGCCACGGGTCAAATGGGCACAAAGAACTCATATTATCTTTCACAACTATCTGTAAAGCTCTAATTACTTTGATGAAGATAGAAACAGCAGAAGCCAGAAGCAGGCTATAATGGTAGACATCAGGCTGATTTTCAGGTTTTGGGGAGGTGGGAGGCATTGGGATGGAAAAGCATGCCACTGGCTTCTAGTAAGTTATTTTATTAACCATGAGGGCTGGTCATCTGTATGTTCATTTTGCACATCCTTCAAGTTATAGACTTGTGATTCATGAGCTTTTATGTGTAGGTGCATGCGTACACACACACTTAAAAAATTACATTAAACTCCAGCTAAGTTAGTCATCCAAAGGAAAGAAAACCAAAAGGAAGAAGATTGATCTGGTCCCTGCCCTTGTAAAGAAACAGGAGGCCAAAAGGGTGGTGAATCCTCTTTTTGAGACACGGCCTAAGAACTTTGGCATTGGTTAGGACATCAATCCAAAAGAGATCTCACACACTTCATCAAGGGCCAGCTATATCAACTATATAAAGGGCCAACCTCTATAAGCGACTCAAAGTGCCTCCCGCCATTAACCAGTTCTCCCAGGCCCTGGACCGGCAAACAGCTACCCAGCTGCTTGAGCATGCCTACAAGGACAGGCCACAAAGCAGGAGAAGAAGCAAAGGCTGCTGGCCCATGCTGAGAAGAAAGCTGCTGACCAAGGGGATGTCCCTACTAGAGACCACCTCTCCTTCAAGCAGGGTCAATACAGTCACCACCTTGATGGAGAACACAAAGGCTCAGCTGGTGGTGATTGCCCATGACAGAGGCCCCATTGAGCTGGTGGTCTTCCTGCCTGCCCTGTGTCAGAAGGTGAGGGTCCCCTACTGAATCATCAAGAGAAAGGCCAGGCTGGGGCGGCTGGTCCACAGGAAGACGTCCACCACTGCTTCCTTCACAGAGGTTAGCTCGGAAGACAAGGATACTCTGGCTAAGCTGATGGAAGCCATTAGGACCAATTACCATGACAGATACGATGAGATTTGCCGCCACTGAGGAGGCAACGTCCTGGGTCCTAAATCTGTGGCTCAAATTGCCAAGCTGGAAAAGGCAAAGGGCAAAGGACTCGCCACTGAACTGGGTTAAATGTACACTGCTAAGTTTTCTGTACAGATACAATATTAAAAAGTTATCTTCAAGAAATTGCATTAGAAAGGAAAAGGAGAGCAGATCAGCTTAGCAAGAGTCTGAACAGCCATGTAACTCTATTGCTGTACCAGGCATCTTAAAATACCACAGTTATCATAGGTAGGTGGCCATATATAAGCTTGACATCTTATTGCAAGGATGTTGGCAGCTGGTAGATTCCTAAGTTATTTAATAGATTACAAAATCCTCAATTGGACCTTTATAGGTAGAAAGTGCTCTGGTCCAGTGAGATGCTTAGTGGGCTACAGGTGTTTGCTGCCAAGCTTGACGACCTGAGTTCGATACCCAGGACGCACACACGGTAGGAAGAGCTCACTAATTGTCATCTGATGCCCAGTCACACCCCATGGCACATGCAGCCTTTCCACAAATGAGGAAATAATAAAAGTTTATACAGACAGTATTCCTAATCAACATAGATTAGGTCTGGTGACTGTAGACTCAAGTCCTCTGACACAACTTCAGTAGATCCGAGCTGCCCAGCCTCTCACTGAGACCTGTGAGCACTTCGGTTTAAAAGCTGTAATCTGGAGAGGACGAAAGGGCTCAGCAGGCACAAGGGCTTGCCACCAAGCCTGGCAGCCGAATTCTGTCACCAGCTCGCACACGGTGGAAGGAAAGAACCAACCCCCTTCCTGCATGGGCCATGGCACACACGAGTCCACACGCATAAATCACATATTGGTAAACAAATGTAAACATTGTGAGTTGCAGTTAAAGGTGCCCCTTCGGCTGCTAGACTCTTGGACCATGAATTTGTCTGGTTTTGGATCAAAATGCTGGCAAAAAATATCAAAGCAATCCATGGAGAAAGAAGAGTTTTACAATAAAGGATGCCACAGTAACTGGAGCTCCATGGGCCAGGAAAAAAAATAATTTTAATCTAAATCTCATTATTTAAAAATTAATTCAGAATGGGCCATGGACTTAGATGTATAATGAGAAATGTAAAAGCTTTAATAAAAGGAGAAAATCTTTATGACCGGACAAGTGATGAGTTTCCCAGACTTAACCCCAGTAGCATGTGAGATAAAACTGAGGAGTTAGACCTCATCAAACTGAAAGCTGATGGAATAAGAGGACCTGTGAATTGGGCGAGAAGACAGCTAAAAATAGACAACTGAAGCACTAGCTTCTCTCAGTAAGGGCCGACCCATGCAGCTGGGGGCGGGGGAGCAGGAGCAGGGGTTTTGCCAAAGGCAGCCCTCTGCCCCGTCACAGTGTCTAAGAGAGCACAGGTCTCCTTCGGTTCCACTGCGGAGTGCTCAGTTCATCATCAGTTGATCCTGGTGCCCTTCGACCTGCGGCAAGGCAGCCCATCCCAATGGAGACTTTCAGTGGAGCAGAACTGCTCCTCTACTGGCCTTGAAGGGAAGAGAGGAAGTGTCTGGGGTCACACATTCTCCTCTGAGAGCACGCCTCTAGGGGGAGCTCAATGCTCGTGCTAGGCACCACCCCTCTGAGGGGTGTACAAGCCTCACACACGTGGACCTTTGTGGGACACTCCAAACCCAACGTATGGATGACATTAGACCAGAGGAGAAAGATGGTCGAAAAATACATGCATGTAAATAAAGATGCCCATCATTAGCCACTAAGGAAATGCAAATTCAAACCACAGTGGCTTATCATGGCATACCCATGAGGATTCTCAAGACATGCCTAGCAGTATCAAATACTGCAAAGACACAGAGGCAATCACTCACTATTTGTGTGGGAAAGATTGGGTAGTTCAGAACACCATAAAGTAGTTTGGCAGTTTGTTATAAAACTAAATAACAATATGGTATAGCATCCCTACTCCTGGACATTGTCCCCCAGATTTGAAGATATCATCAACGCAACCCAGAACAGCCTTGTTGAAATAAAGTCAGATAAGCCCTAGATACCTTTCACGGAATAAGTGACTAGACCATGCCGGATCCCAGGATGCTCTGTAGAAACAAGAATTGAAACAACTTGCTCAGGTCTCTAGGGATTCATGCCAAGTGGGAAAAAAGCCAGTACCAGAAGCTTCCTCACTGTGCTTTCCTGTTTGTGTCGTACTTGGGTCATAGGGAATTTATGGGATTACAGAGGAGGTGATACTTGTTTGCCGGTATGGGGGGATCAGGCTCAGATATAGTAAGGAAGGAATGGTAAAGCCGGCCAGAAGAGGGCAGAAGTGGGTGTCCTGGGTGATGGAAATGGGTGTTTTGCCTGAATCGGTCTCAACATTCTCACCCTGGAATTTCATTCCAGTCTCCCAAGGTGCTGGTATTAGTAGTATCACTTCATAGTAGAAACTGAAGGATACATAGGGTCCACATGTGCTATTCCTAAAAATGATGTCCAATCCACAGTTACCACAAGACTACCTCACTACAAATAAAAAGTAATAAGAATGGCGGAGGGGCAAGCTCCTCCTCTCCTCAACATAATTGAGACTGGTCTTGAATCGCTGATTGGCACAGACCTTTTGAATTCTCTTATCGCAGTTTCTGAACTTGAGATAGAAAAATTAACTTGGGTGATGATTGCTTTCTCTGATTTCTTTTTACTGGTAACTGAGGTGATTTTTAAGGTATTTTTTAAAGCACTCAGGAAGTCTAGAGGTGTAACCCAAGCTGAAGAGGGAATGCGTGCAAACTCAGCAAACACAGAAATTAACTTGGCTTCTTTTGAATGGAGAGAACTGTGGCCGGTGACAGGGCAGCGGTAAACAGCCAGCTGCCGTGTTGACGTCACCACTGCTCTCCAGCGGTGCTGACGTTCTCAGCTAGAATGTGTTCTCTGTTGCCATGGCCACTGAGCATCCCATGATTAGGAACTGTCTCAGCCTCCGTGGACGTGAGTTCTTGCTGCTGCTGTCGTGGCTTTGGTCATAACAAAGTGTGTGGCATATATTTCGTCAAGATAGGATGACTTATCAATATTCACCATGGATCCTGAAAGAACCTCAACGGTTGCCTTCTCTGTTGTTTTTAGTCATGGTTTATCTGAATGTATTAAGATGCAGAACCAGAGATTATATGAAGTTGGAGGAAACATAGGTAAGCATCATCTGTCATTTCTATTCCTATATTCTATGATACATTGCTATTGTTGTAGGGGTATGGTTTTTTCCACACATTTTATAGATAAAAATAAAAATAATGTCTGGGGGTTTTATAGTTCCATATAAAAGCAGTTTTATGATTTTTCTCTCCAATATTCTCAAATTTGAAGTGAGATAAAGGCTTTGGGTCCTTTTCAGTGTGACTCTTAAAGTTAGAAACCACCCCTTGCTGGGATTACAAAACAGAACAGAGTTGAGAACTTGGAGAGCATGACTCCCTGTGCTGGCTCACAGCCGATGAGGTCAAAGGCCATTCCTTGTTCCTCCGTCTGTATCTTCTGTGGCTGACATGTTCCTGCATTCTCTTTTATCTGTGGACAGTGTTTCTCTGACCTTATCAAGGATGTCCTTTGCTGCCCAATCATGGCCTTGTTCTACCTGTACCTCATTTTACCCCTGCACCATAACCTTTTCCCTCCCATCCTCATCAATCCCACCTAAAATGTTCTCAAAAGACCAAAAAACCATGGGACTTGACACAGGCTGACGAGGGAATGCATTCGATTCTCACAACACAGAAAGGAAACCTGGCTTCTCTTAAGGGGGGAGACTTGTGGCCAGTGACAGGGCGGGAGTAAGCAGGTAGCCATGCCAACAGCATCTCCCGCCTCATGGGGCACATAGCTATGCTAGCAATCTCAGCAGAGCAGAAGTTAGCACTCTGGAGGATGATGAGTTTCAGAACACCTTGGGACATACAGTGAGCTTGTATCTCAGATACACGCATACACACATACACACACACATACACACACACACCTATTCCCGTCCTCTTTAGAAAACTGACACCTTCAGGTCCACTCCCACTTCTTTGCTCCACCTCGTTCCACTTCACACATTCAGTCAGCTGGTTTACATTTCTTCCAGTTTCTTCTCTCTCAAGCACTAAAGGGTCCTCAACACCTCACCAAAATCGCCCTCTCACCCGGACACCAGAGAGCACCCACTGAAATGCAGTCCGTTTTTGTCTTAGTAACTGCCTGACTTGGGCTTGCCTGTCTGAAAACACTTGTCTCTGTTCCCTGCTGAGGACAGATGAGTTTCTGAGCTTCCTTCTGCTTCTCTGAGTCTCTGCTGCTTCTTGGCTCTTGTGCGCATACTCCTTGGAAGTCTGGGTGTGTACATACACCTTCCTAGATGAACTCAGTTCTCTCGTTGCTTTCTCTCCACCTACCTGCTAATGTTTCTCAGACTGGCCTCCCAGTCTCCCCTCTGGGTCCTGCACTTACGCACCCAGTCACCTGGCACACTGCTGGGCGTGCCACTGGCTAACTTCTAGAATGCTCTTGCTCCAGGTGCCCACATCTCCTACATGCCTCTCCATGCCACCCTCTTGGTGATGCCTTCCTACACTATGTATCCTTTTTTCTTTGTTTTCCCCCAATATTCCCATTGTTAAGATTTATTTTAGATTGCACATATTTGCTTACTATCTAAATATCCACAGGGGAAATTTTTTGACACTGGAATTGTGCCTGTCACATCAATAGAAAGAAAAAAAAAGTTCGTTCTTGTTCCCGTTAAATTTTTTTGAGATTGTAATTAGATTATTTCCCCATTCCTTTCCTCCCTCCAAACCCTTCCATAACACTTATCCCTACCCTCTTTCAAATTCATGGCCTCTTTTCACTAATTATTATTATATGAATATATGTATATAAAGATATATACCTAAATACAGCCTGCTCAATCTGCATAATGTTACTTGTATGTACATTTTCAGGGCTTCCCATTAGGTTTGGGATATCCACTTGGTATGATCTCACTCTCAATATCAGTATTTCATGGCTGCCTGTAGTTGTGCTGAGGCCTTGTGGTCTTTCCACCATGAACTTTACATGTCTATTTTGTTGTTTGTGTTTAGCTCATGTTTAGGCAGTCATGTTGTCGAGACTTTATGGATATAGCTTCTGACATTACTAGGAGGCACAGTCTCACATGAGACTCCATGATTCCCTGGCTCTTAGAGACTTTCTGCCCTGTCCTCCACAATATTCCCTGAGTGTTAGGTGTGGGAGTTGTATCCTCTGGGGTTGGGCTCTACAGTGTTTTCTGTAATGGCCTCAATCTGTTGCAGAGAGAGATTTCCTCAGTGAGGGCGAGGACTACACTTACTTACCCATGGTTATAAAAATACATATTGAATGAAGTTAGGGATTGTGTTGGTTTAGTCAAGTGGTAGTTGTAGCTTCTCCTTCACGATCCATGATTTAACTAGCTCTAGGGAGTTGGCTAGGTTTCTAGTACCAGAAATAATTTACCTCTTACTGAGCAGAGAGCCGTTGGTTACAGCTAAGACGTGTGTGCCATTACTGCACCCTTAGGGTTATCATTCCCTCTTGGTTGTTGTTTGCAGTTATCAATGGTATTTTGATTTTTGGTGTTGCTATTTGCATTCCAGTGGTATTTTGTGTTTTAATAATACAGCTTCCTATGTTCTTTCCTTTATACTTATTCCTCTCTATGCCTGTAAGTCAAAATTTGTTGTGTTTTTTTTCCACGGTGTCACACATTTCCCGATTGTTCCTTTCCTGTGTTTTTAAATTCTTTCTCATATCCCTTACTTATTTGTCGAGATCCTTTATCTTGGACTACAAGGGCATACTACCACGCTTCCACACCTGGCTCTTTCTTCCTTTAATGCAGATTCTGGGGATAGAACTCATGTCCTGTGCTTACAAAGCAACCACTTTACTGGCTTGAGTTTTTTGGTTTTCTTTCTTTTAGGACAACACTGTTTGGATCCTGATGCGTATATATTGGATGTGTATCACATTAATCCTCATGCGGAATGGGTGATTAAGCCCTCACCAAGCCTTTAAAATATGCCGAAGATGGCTCTTGCCTTGTATTATATGCCAAGAAGTTCCTGCATTTGTGGGAAAAACCACACTGCCCTGAGGTATTTGCTCCTGTAATCCTGGTTCTCCTGAAGGGGCAGTGTGACCAGCTCTGTCGTTATGAACTACAGAGAAGGAGCTGGTTCACATTGAATGGAACTTATCACAGTCCCTTGGTAAGAAGATATGACCCAGAAGAAAGGCCAACATTACTCACTGTGGAGCTATGTAGCAGAAATAGACTTGCCCTGTGCCTGGGAGTAGGCTGCACTTCTGATGGGAAACATACACTATTTATGCTCCTAGATTGAAGGGCCTTTAGTCTAAAGACAGCTGTGCCCCATGTCATTCTATGTATCATGCTCGGAGAGGACTTGGTAGCGCCCTGATGCAAAGGAACTTGCCGTTGAGAGTTGAGATAGTATTTTGTGGTTCCTTGTCTAATGGGCACAGGTCCTCATTACAAATCCCAGTTTGGCAAGGGCGTCCTGTGCTTCCAGGGCGTCCTGTGTAGTCCACAGTCATGGCATCTATTCTCTCTTCTCACAGTTGTGGTGCTCGGGTGAATAAATCGCCTCTCATGTTAGCATGAATGTCCTTTGCAGATCAAACACTTTCTGGTCTCAATGTTTCACAGCTGTAGCCACTTCTGCAGCCCTGACTCCAGAAATACAGAGATGCCTTTGCCCATAAGTGCCGAAAAGGCCGTTCGACCCAGAATTGATAAGTTGCAAAAGTACATTGTGTGCTTCAATCTACTGTTAACCAGACACGTGGCCAGTCACTGTGGACTAGCACTGGGCTGTGGAAGCTGGAGACCACTGTCCGGTCCACATCTTGCACAATTATTGTCTAGACCTGCAGTGGTGAACATTTAGTCCTCATGTTTCTAAGAGAAACATCTAAAATGTTCCGAGGGACAGGACAGCTCTGCCTTCCAGAGGCAGCAGAGGGCGTCCTTGTTTATCCCAGGTGTGCGTAATCTTCCACAGACCAAGAGTTTGATGGACTTAGAGCAGTTACAGCATCTAAGACCCAAGTGCCAGTACAAGCAAAACTCACTCACAAATGCAAAAGGACTATTTCCTTCCCTGCATAGTCCATGTCCAGAGATAATGAGGATACTGTAAATGCATGTGCACAAGAGCTCTCCCGTTGCTGTCATGGCTGATATGGAAACAAAACACCCATCTCCAACAGTCAGGTCATCTCCTTGTAGAAGCAGAGCACGGTGTGCATTCAGCATGCAGATCGTTTTCTTCCTGACCCTCAGGACTTTGCTCTACTTGTCTAGAAACACAAAAACCAGTTTGTTGGGTTTATTTATGAATTTCTATTTCCTTTCTCTGAAAAGCCACTAAAAGCCAAGTACGCACTACCGAGGTTTGTGTGTGTGTGTGTGTGTGTGTCTGTGTGTGTCCCAGTGTTTGACCGGTTTCCAGGCTGCCCAGTGGGCCCATGAGTGTGTGCAGTGAGCACATCTTCATCCTGCAGGGCGAGCAGTGAATGAGCATGTCACTGTCGAGCTGCCGGATTTCAGGACTGTCACTGGAGGAGTCCCTGCCTACGCATGGAAGCAAGGCATCCTTCCAGAGCACCACTATATTTCTGTAAATACGTGAACATATTCCTGTATTCTTGGCATGAGAAGCATCCAATTGCTGTTGTATTTATATAGAAAGTGCACAGCTCTGTTCATTTAATTTCCTTTTCTGGGGTTCTCATTTCAGACGAAATGAGAACACATTAGAATCTGTGCCTTAGCTTTAGTCGCCAGGCTTCAGTAGCAGCTAGTGGGTGGCAGGTAGGTGCACGGCAAGGCTGTGCGTTTCATGCCAACTTTTGTGTGGCTTCAGATGCAAAGTCTTGGCTGAATCGTTAACTTGGAATTAATCATTTCAGCTTATTCAGGAACGTGACAACTTTCAAATAACTGTATTGTGTGGAGGGCAGTGTCAGCATCAGGGACAATGCTGGCTATAGCTTTTTGTTTCTCGCCACACAGTTAATCGACTAGAGAAGAGAAGGTTTAGTCACCATGCAAACTGGTGTCCGTGTGCTCAAGGAGTTTCTTTCTGGATTTTATTCTGAAAGAATAACCTTTTGATCAAATTGAAAATACCTGCTATCTGAGTACTGAAAGAACTTTGACCTTTTGACTTTTGACTTTTTGGTTTTCAAAAGTTCAATAGCCAACCTGTTAGACTAAATGGGATATTTGCCAACAAAAGAGGCCAGATACATGGCTACTAAAGTACATTCTTACTGGCTTCTCACCCATCTAATGCTCTGGATACACAAGTAGGGAAATAATGTCATTCGGGAAAGTAGTAAAGGAAATGACTTGGAGGAACACATATTCAGGAAGATGTCTACAGCTGCCTTGTTTCCCCTCCATTCTCCCTAAGAGGGTCCTTTGCTATGCAGCTCAGCTGGGAAATGGTTCTTCCAGCCAGTGGCCTTTGAACAAACTGGAATACTGATTCCTTACAGTGTGTATGTGCCGTATAAACTACCTCACCAGCCTTTTTCGGGAAAGAGAATCAAATGGACTTTTAACATTTTGTTGTTGTTGCTCAACTGTCCCTGGGTCTTACTTAAGTCACTGCAATTATCTCTCAGTGTATGTTTTGATAATATTCCATTCACGCCATGAAATAGCTTTAGCAAAAACATTAGGACAAAAATACACCGGAAGTATGCCCTGCGGTGGGCTCATGTGTCCTTGGTGACTGTCTTATGTTGCTAACCATGGGGGACACAGGCTGTCGGGAACTGATGTTCATTTTTCTGGCAGTGATCCCACTCCTGCCTGTGCATTTCCTTTGACTGAAAAGGAGAGGGGATGAAATGTCCCTCTTCTAAGCAAATATGTTGATTCTTTTTATGTGTGTGTCTGACTTGCCTGAAGAGACTGTACATTAGGGGTACAATACTCCCCTTGACAGGCATTTTCAACTGTTTTCCATAAATATGTCACTTAATAAAAAGTAATATGACATGAGCTAAAAGTGTTTCTTTCACACACGTCACTGTTTTGCACGCTCTCATCTCACTTGTAAACACCACCTTCCAAGAATTTCCTGTCTTCCTAACTTAGTGATTTAGTTAGGAGAAAATCATATATCCATGGAAATCCCAATCCTGTGTGTTTTCACCTCAGAGTTAGAACTAGGGTGCAGACACAAACACTGAAATGACAGCTGCAAGACATCATGCATCCGGGTGCACAGTGGTGCTGGGAGAAGAACAGGAGTTTAGGGGCCCACGTCCCAGCCCAGCCCTGTGAAGCCCCTGTCACCATAGTGAAGGATGACCCAAGGGAGTGGATAGCACTGACCCTCTCATAAGCTTCGCTTCTGCTAGGTCTGGCCTAGGCGGGACTCTAGTTACATATAAGAAGACATCTTTTACATATGTATGAAACTTCCCATAAGTACAAAAGCTATTTGACAAAGTTCAATAAATGCTCTTTTTAAAAAATTTCAACCTTTTACTGTATATCCTAAGCCAAAAGCAAAAGCCAAAAAGGAGTAGAGCCGGGGCTCAAAGACAGATTAAAGTGCCTGCTGTCCAAGCTGTAGACTGGAGTCTGTATCCCCAGCCCCCATGGGAAAGCTGGCGCAACACCACATGTGCACATGCACACACGCACATGCACACACTCATCACACAAATGCACACTGCAAGCACATGCACACACTCATCACACAAATGCACGTGCACACCACACAAATGCACACCCACACTCATCACACACATGCACACACGCACATGCACACACTCATCACACAAATGCACATGCACATTCATTGCTCACATGCATATACACACATGCACACACTCATCACACAAATGCACACCCACACTCATCACATGCACACACTCATCACACAAATGCACTCACCACACAAATCCACACCCACACTCACAGCTCACATGTCCACACATCACACAAATGCACATGCACACTCACCACACACAAATACACACCCACACTCATCACATGCATATGCACACTTATCACACAAATGCACACTCATCACACAAATGCACACTCATCACACAAATGCACACTCACCGTACAAATGCACACCCACACTCATCGCTCACACGTACATGCACACACTCATCACAAAAATGCACATTCACACTCACCACACACAAATGCACACCCACACTCATTGCTCACATGCACATGCACACACGCACATGCACACCCACACTCATCGCTCACACGCACATGCACACACCACACATGCACATGCATATACACACACACATCACACACAAATGCACACACATGCACATGTACACACACTGGAAGCTGTGGAAAACCAGGGCTAGGAAATCAAAGGTGTAGATATCATCAGAAACACACCTTCCTGCCTAGCACAAGTGAAACCCAGGCTCAGTCTTCAGAAAAAGTAAAATGATATCTTTGCAATTTATTTGACTACTGATAGAGGAAATTCTCACACATCTTCATTCTAATTATTCAGCAAGGTCATGGCATTTTGATAGTTATGTAAAATCAATTTTATATTTGCAGCAAGAAATAGAGAATATGGTTTTAAAACCTTTTACTACAGCAGCAACCAGTAAAATCCTTTTTGAATAGTTTTAGCATAATATATATCAAAGCTGTTTCTATCAAAGTTAAAATATAAACACATATAGAGTGTGCCATGTTTGAGAATAAAAGGCAAATGAGAAATAAGAATTCCTCATAAATATACCTGCAATTCAATATTATCCCAATTGTAACTTCAATAGGATTCTTGGTAGAAACTGACAAATTAGTTACAAGCTTTATACATTAATGCAAAAGATCTAGAACATATAATCAAATAAGAAGGGGCCTTGAATGAATGAATTTATTGCTTACTATAAAACTTTAACTTCCAAGATAGTTTTCTGAAAAGTGAAATTAAGCATGTTGGGTAACAGGCCAGGAGGGTGGCACTGGTACGCCACTTCCTGGGTCTTCACAGCCACGTGGACATTGGGTAACACTGGAGCAAGTGGGTATCAACATGGATTAATAAAAAAGGAACAGAAAAAGTCAAACTGGACCTCCTGGTGTTATAGAGCAGAATTTGAGAAGGTGGTTGACAGAGTTAATGAAACTCAGCCCTGAGGCTTTCAGTAAACACTACAGAAAAAAAACCAGTGTGGAGAGAGAATTCTGAAATGCCAGCCCTCAGGAATTAAAGCGGAAGACCCTGGGTGAGAGCCTGAGACTCCATAGCAAAGCCATTCCAAAATCACAAATATACAGGGTAGTTTTCTCATTAAAGGTTCCTTAGGAGAAACACAATTGTAAAGGACTGCTTAACCCAAGAGAATATTAAGAAGCCAGAGCACACTACAACTTGAGAGAAAAAAGTACATCTGAAAATTTTGTTTGGCAAAGGACTAGTACTCGAGAAGCGTTCAGCAGTTGGCTGGTAAGATCACTCAGTGGGTAAAGGCGCTTGCTCCCAAGCCTGGGTTCCATTCCCAGGACCTGTGTGGTGGAAGGAGTGAACCAACGCTCACAAGTTGTCCACTGACCTCCACAAGTGCTCCATGGCACACCACACACACAGACACACACATGGACAACCACCACATACATACATATTCACACATACATACATACATACATACATATTCACACAGACACACACATACATATTCACACAGACACACACACATACACACCACACACATACATACATATTCACACAGACACACACACCACACACATACATACATTTTCACACAGACACACCACTCACATCCACATTCACACAGGCACACACACATACACATCACACACATACATACACATTCACACAGACACACACACACAGACACATCACACACACCACACACAAATACTCCACACACACACACATATACATTCACACAGACACATCACACACACACCACATACACAGCTGAATAAATGCAATACAGTTTTAAAAGAACTTGGTAAGAGACAAGCTATTTTCTTAATATGGGCTCAAGACTTTGACATACTCAAAGAGACACAGAGTTTATGAAAAGTAACACCCAGACAAATTCCAGTCACCTTCATCAAAACTCCAGTGCCATTGTCCACAAAAAATAGGAAAACAAGTTTCAAGTCCCCATGGAAACAAAAGGACATCAAACCGCCGAAGCAACCTTGTGCAGAATGAGCCATGCTGACAGTACCGCAAACCCAATTTCAAACCATGCAATGGAACTCAAGGGAAAGTACAGCAACACCGTGCTCCCAGCACCAAAACACATACCTAGAGCTGTGGGGTGCAATCGCAGATCCAGGAATAAACCCGTACAGTAATAGCCACCTGAATTTCAACAAAGATGACAAAAATGTACCTTGGAGAAAAAATGGCTTCTCCAACAGAGAACGCAGAGAAAATTGGATATCCACCTGTAGAGAAATGAAGCTGTGTCCTGATCTCTCATCTTGTTTACAAAAGAAAAAAAATCAGCTAAAACTAAAAATGAACCAAAGACCTTAGTATATAGCATGAGGCCGTGAAAACACCAAAACTAAACATAGGTAAATCTTTAGGCTGACAGGTAGGTTCTGAGAACTGCTGTACCTCGGGGAAGCAGGCATGGAGGGGGGGGATGGCATCACCTCAAAGAGTCCCCACAATGAGAGCAGTCAGTGAACCAAAGACACAGTCCGCAGAGTGGTAGAAGACTTAGTCTATAATATGTCAAGAATTGAAAAAAATCAACAAGCCAACATTTCAATGGGTAAAGGGGCAAAGGAATTGAGCGGACACTCTTCAAACGATGAAGGATACATGGTCAGCGTATCTGTTCCTTTTCTGTTGGGGTGATAACGGCATCATGACCAAAGCAGCTTATAAAAGGGTTCTTGGGTTACAGTTCCAGAGGGTTAGTGTCCGTGGGGGCGGAGCAAAGGCGTGGTGGCAGGGACCCCTGAGAGCAGGAATAGAACACGGGGGTAGCAGGAATCTTTCGAAGTTCCCAACACCAGGGTTTCAACTCCCCCAGGAAGGCTGCACCCCACCAATACACCACTGGAGACCATGTGATCAAACATATGAGCCCGTGGAAGCGGGGCATCTCATTCAAACCATCAATGCCAATCCAGAAAAAATTCTCAATGACTTTATCTATTACAAAAATGCAAACAAATACCGCATTCAGATGACTCTGCCGTGTCCTGGTCAGCAAACCAGTTCTGGCGAGGAGGCAGCAGGAGTCAGTACCATTGTGTTCTTGATAAAATAATCAGCTAGGTCAGCACTGTAGAAATCAGTTTCCATCTGATCCAACCCTTCCACTTCTGGGTTTGTGCCTGGGAGAATCAAAGTCAACTTGCTGTGGAGATGCCTGCACAGTCCTGTTTACCCCTGCAATATTCATAATAGCCAAGTCAGAATCAGCCTGGGTATCCAGTGACCGGAGAATGAATAAAGACATGGTTCTCATATACAATGGTGTTTAATCCGATTGCAACAATGAAAGTTTCATCTGCAGGAAAATGATATGACTGAAGATGGTTCTAGGTGGCCAGTCCCACGGTCACAGGTGTCATATGCTTTCCTAAGACTACAGAGTGGCGTGAACCTACAAGATGGACCAGCAGGAAGGGGGCTATAGCAAACGTGGGGTGGATATGATCAAAGCACATTGCAAGCATGCATGGCCGTGTCTAGTGAGACACCCCGCAGGGCAAGCATGCATGGGCGTGTCTAGTGAGACCCCTGCAGTTAACATATGCAACAACATATTTTCAAATTAAAATCACATCTCATTTCGGAAAGAAGATATATAATTTGTCAAAAATAAATAAATAAAACACATGAAAGAATTTTAACATGGTGAGTCATTAGGGAAAGGAAAATCAAACAAGCAGCATGAAACAGCCCGAACCAAAGGTTCCTCCTCGTGCTAAGAGTTGGAACCGGAACTCCAGGCATTAACAGAAGCCCGAGGGTACAGTGTTCTGGGGATGTGTGGCACTTTGAACATTTGGTGATCTTAAGATCAAGATCTGTGCATTTCCTTACATGTAAATATTACCTCGGGAGGGGGGAGTCTGCAACCAGAGGGATTAGCCCAGATGCTCGGATACCTAGGGGACATGTAGTGGTGTTTGCAAGGCTTTTACGATATATTTTAAAAGTTGTTACATAGGTGTGATAGAAGACAGACAGACGGATGGGTAGGTGCCAGTCCAAACATAACCATTACAGGAGAATGTTCATACGCAGGTTCAGTCCCAGTGCTGACAGGGTAAATAGAATTTTGAAACTGCCTTTGCTCAGTGTTTTAGCTAGCATTGTTTCACTGTACTCAGGAACTTGGACTTGACATTTGTTCCTTCTTAGTGACGGCTCTGCCACCTTGTAGCGTTTGACACTGTGTGTGCAGCCTGTCCTGGGTGTAATCCATGTCTGTAGATGGCAGCAGCGTTTCTGTTCTCTGTGAGTATCTCTCAACATATAACACTCCTCCTACCCCAGTCCATCCAATCACATGGCGTCCCCACCACCCCAGTCCATCCAATCACATGGAATCCCCACTACCGCAGGTTCCAGTCCAGTCACACGGAATCCCCACTACCGCAGGTTCCAGTCCAGTTCATGTAGAGTCTGTGCCGTGTACCAGTTTCACAAGTGAAGAGGGTCCCAGGACCCCATTTGTAGACAACCTTATCTGAAGAAGTTTAGAAATGTTCAAACTTTGAGTGTCTGCTTCAGCACAGTGCCACAGAGAGGGTCTTTATCATTTTCTGGGTATACATGAGATATTCATGCAGGGGTGTTGGCGTGCTCACGCAGGAGCAAGGAGAAGAGATGCCCACAGAGGGGGGTCAAGAATTATCCTTTCGTCCGTAGACCCAGAACCTCAGATCTAAATTTTCCAATTGGAGAGCTGTCTCCCTTGTCTCTGGGTCAACCCAATTAATACATGTCCAGTCCATCTTACTGGTGGCTCACATATTTGCACTCAGTGACACCATGGGACAGCCAGCTTAGCAGATATAGTCCCCCCTTTTTTTTTCCAGACAGGGTTTCTCTGTGGCTTTGGAGCCTGTCCTGGAACTAGC
>LOEQ01001189.1:75787-89025 GCA_001685075.1 Bramus lutescens
TAGACATCCCTGGGAAAGAGTGGCTGCATCCAGGGGATTAGAGAAGTTCTCTAGGCCAGTTTAGGACTGGAAGCCATAGCAAGATCATTTAAAGCTCATTTCCCTGTGAAAGGAGACCCTACCACGCTGTTAGAGACACTGAAAATTAGATCAACCGCTGTGGAAATTGGTTTGGAGTTCCCTAATCAACTAAAAATGGGCGCAGCGTATGGCTAAGCTATACCACCCTGGGTATTTCTCCAGAGAACCCCAAGCCAGCACATTGCAGAGGGGCTTGCGTCAACAATCGTGATGGCGGTGATCACATGAGCAAAGGTACAGACCCAGCCTCACTGTCTAGCAACAGAGGGGCAGAAAGAGAAAATAGTATATATAACATATGTTTACCGCTCTTTCAGCCATAGAAACAAATGAAATTGTCTGACAAACAAAGAGGATTGGTGGGAGTTGGGAGGGGGAAAGCAGCAGTGGGCAGCATGGTCAAAGCGTTAAGATAGACCCGTATAATCACATCCTATGAAATCCACTCCTGAGGACAGTGAATATGTGCCAAAGAAAACAAGGACGCTGCTTCCCTCGGAGAGCTCTGCCTGTCCCACGGATACAGCAGGCTCTCTAACACAGAACACTCAAACAGCAAGGAGACAGTCGCTGATGGGGCACACGTCCAGTGTTCTTCATCAGGGCATCCAAAGCAGAGTGGAAGCTGGCCCTCAGGATGCCTTTGATGAGACCTTGGAGTAAAATTATTCACTTCCAAGGCAAGCTGACAAGCAGTACCCTCCCCAGTCATTCTGTAGGAGGCCCGGGGCGTTTGTACCCCTGGCAGGACATGGTTTCATTAATATTCATTTTCCCCGGCTGCCGCGGTGATCAGGGAACATGTGGAATTGTTTACCACCAGGGTCTGGCCAACACTCTCTGTTTCAGAAGCTGAATTAACAGCAGAGGAAAGTGGTTCTTGTTCCTATTTCCATAGCGAGTACAGAGGAGCGTAGTATCTAATAAGTTCCCCAACAGCGTTAAATTGATGTCAACAATAAAAAGGGAGCCCGAACCATTAGCACCCCACAGACATTAACTTTTATTATGCATATTAACACTGGCAACTCTACTTGGGTTTTTAACATTCGCACTCACACACACACACACGCACACACACCACATTCATACATATACACACACCACTGCCACACTCATTCTAAACCCAGATCTTGCAGATCTGGCAAATTCCCCAATGCAGCCCATCTTCTTTGCAACCATGCTCACAATGTCCCTAAGCTCTCTCCTCCTTAAACGAAAACAAGTTCCTTCGCAATTAAAAACAACAAAATAACAAAGCAAGTGTGCTTCAGAGGGGAGCAGCCAGGTGTGACCCAGCTGAATGTCTGCTCCATCTCTCCCTCACAGAACCCCATGGCTGGTTCCCTCTTCTTCTGTCAGAGACAGTTCACACAGGTTCAAACCCACCCAATGGGTAACAATGCCCAAGACCCTCCTTGGGCCACACTGCTTCTTAGGATCCCAGGAAGGACCAAACAGAGAAAGTTGCCTTTTCAGAGGCGAGACCCTTGTAGCAGAACATGGAGCTAAGCTTCCGTGACATCCCAGCTTCAGATCAGAGGGTTCACCATGAATGCCAGGTGGATTCAGGTTCCCTTTCTAAATGGGCAGGAAGCATTTAATATGAAAGATAAGGACGGTAGTGCCATATTTTTATTTTGAATCTTTCCTACTTGAGGAAGGACAACGGTTGTGTTATCCAAGAGAGTATTGGGTGTCTTAGCATGATGGAGGAGAAACATGCCCTCTCCCATCTACACCAGCAGAGGTAAAGCGGCCCCTCTCTGTGTAGATGGTCAACACCTTAACAAATCCTAGTCAGAACTGCTATGGAATTAAAGGACAATCTAAAGGGGAAAAGTACAGCCGGTAGTGATAACAGGGTCATATGCAAAAAACTACGTCAACATCCATGACATCTACCGGAAATTTACTACCAGAAACTATAATCCAAGATGCTATTATAAATTGACATTTTTGACAAGTTGATGTTTGGCTATTCAAGTCTTGTCATGACTATATTGTCCAGACCAGGAAGTGGCCACGGTCAATAGCAAGAGGCTGCCCAGGGTGTTGTGTCGAGGAGTCTGAGGTTGGGTTGATGAAATACCACCCTCTAGTCACAGCTGGTGATGACTAGAAGGAAGGTTAGGTGCGGAGAAGGATCAGTGGTAAAAGCATTTGTGTACAACTCTCACATCCTGAGTTTGGCCCCATGAGAAACGGCAGAAACAGGAGAGTTCCGAGAACTGATTGATGTACGTGGTCCTCTGCCCTTGGCATGTGTATCGTTACTTTCTCTCTCACACGCAAGTAAAGTTAACTATTTTTCAGAAAGAATAAAAGGTGCCATGCTACAGAGGTGGTATACCCTTCTTGGACAACTCAGAAGCAACATGCACACCAAGACATGCGGATTAGAAATGTCGGATTTGGATTGGGCAGAGTTAGGTTATAATCCCCAGGCAGCATTGCTGGTATAGCTGTCAGAGTTGCAGGTGACCAGGGACATCTGTCTCTGCCAGCCCCTGAGCGTGCACCCCAGGCTTGGGAGCCACTGCTACCACCTGCGTGTGCCCGTCAGAAGCAGCCCCTGCCCAATCTCAGGACCCACACTTAATGGTCCATCTGCCTTTGGAGTGAAAGCTCACCACAAGGCCCTCATCATAAATGCCTGAGCTTTCCAGTGCTGTGCATTTTCTGGTTCCCAGTCTCTGGCTTCTTTAAATTCTCTTTGATAATGCTAGCACCTTACCAGCTCCTCTGAGCAACTTGGGCACATTATCAGAGCTCCAGCATCCAATCAGCGGCCAGCACAGCACAACCCTGGCTATGCCTGGCCCAGCCGTTCCATAAAGTATCGACTGATTGGCTGCTCTTCACTTAGTAGCTGTGTACAGAACAGGGGCAATTTCAAAGCACACACTGGGCAGAACAAACATCCTACCCAGGACTCGGGAACACTTCAGGAAAGGCGGAAGAAGGCAAGCCCAGACGATCAAGAGTCTCAAATGCGTTTCCACATGGAAGTGTTTGAGGTTACGCTGCCTGTGAAAGGGCGCTCTTGTGAGCACGCCGGACGTGGCAACACTCATAGTCTGTGGAATAACCGGTACCTTTGCTCGGAGCTGTGAAGAGTGGGCACTGTGCCTGGATTGCGGAAGTCGTAACAGGAATTGTGTTGCTCAAGATCCCATTCTGAACTAAGAGTCACATTCAGTGAACTCTAAAATTAGTGTTTGAGCTGAGCATACGAATGACAGGAAGAAAGATCAGAACGATTTTCCTCTTCTCGGCGGCAGCAGAGTCCGTCAGACTTACTTCTTTGTCGTCAGGGTTGCAGAAACACGAAAGAGTCAGAAGACTCGAAGGGAATGGTTGAATCCATTTCCTTTGTGTATAAAACGAGTCTTCTGGAGTACACGGCCTGTTCCACGTCTTCACCTCTCCCTTCCTGCATGTTTATGTTTCAAAACTTAATATTTGGAATGCTCTGCTCCGACATAAGAGCATCACGTGCCAAATGAAAACCGCTTCCGTCATTCTACAGGTCACCAGCCTCAAGAAACATTCTGTGGCCAGCACTCTTTACCAAATGACATTTCTCCCACCTTTGCCCGTGGAGGCTCATGCTAGGCTTAATTTTGGATCCTTGGTGTAGAACGTTTTCCATACAACTTCCTGCAAGTGGAGGCCTCTCCACTTGGGCCTCTCCAGCACGCCAGGGCGGGTTCCAGGGAAGATTCAAATGCTAGGAGCTGGAACAGGGCAGGCGGAGAACACTTCCACCCAGGCAGAACTGTGCGGACGTGACGACCTGGCCCAAAGGCCCTAAGGGAAGTTCCAGCCCTGACACGTGGTAGATATCTGCTTGCTGGAGATCAGCAGCCCCAAGGCTTTTCCACCTTTACTTCTCTATCCAGCAGCTGGTGGGGATG
This sequence comes from Bramus lutescens, assembly GCA_001685075.1. Taxonomy (NCBI): domain Eukaryota; kingdom Metazoa; phylum Chordata; class Mammalia; order Rodentia; family Cricetidae; genus Bramus; species Bramus lutescens. Next base: position 79,789 of record LOEQ01001189.1, read on the forward strand.
GAGCCCTCACTCTCCAAGAGGTAAGTTAAAAGAACCCTCCTACATCCTTCCGTCTTTCACATGACCCACATTTCAAGACTATTTTTGAGCACAGACAGATATTTCTAGCAGGGAAGAACTTTTAGACTACACACTACTTCTTATTTTTTTTAATGTAGGTTCCATGGAGGCAATAGGCTAACCCAAGCAAAGGACGGTGGGGAGCAGGGAGGCTTGGGAAGAACATAAAGGAGACAGCAAGGAGAGAACAGACGGTTGACAGGCGGCAGCTGAGAGAGAGGAAGCCCTGTCCCTGCCCAACACACACACACGTGCACACACACACAAACACATGCACACACACGCACATGCACACACACACAAGCGCGCGCGTGCACACACATGCGCACACACACGCACACATTCGCACACACACGCACATATGCACACGAGGGGCGGGCATACAACACAATGCAGGCGACATAGTCCATGACAGCCTTCCATTCCTTACTTTCAGACCCTGGGAAATATTAAATATTAGGGCAGTTTCCATCTTTGACTCCATGGCGAGTGAACTGAACATGAGTTCCTGTGACATGGCCACCTTCCAATACAGATACTGTACGGCACATTTTCAATCTCCTTTCAAATCTTGCCCAAGTCATCTGCTCTGCCTCCTGTCCGAACCCATTTCCACAAAGAGACTTTATATACACTTCCAGCATGTACATAGGTATGTTCTTTTATAAATGTGATTAAAACAGGTTGTATAAACTTGTGAGATACATTTATTTCTATAGTATAATAAATCCAAGTGTATAAACATTTATATTTCTATCTAGTGCACACTGAGCGTTCTTAAGAGATCCAAATGGCCCTTTTAACTGTGTCCTAGCAGAGTCCACAGTCCACAGTCCTGGCAAGGAAGTCCTGTTAAAACCACAGAATCGCGAACAAGGAAACTCTCACCTTGTTGTTGTTCTTTGCCTGAGGTAGCAACGCAGCTGAACAAGATTGACAGCCCAGTTTTAACGCCGGCTCTCTGTGTCCTCATAACTTCAAGCTGTCATGTCTTTTCACAGTCAGCCAAGGACACGCCTCCTTCTCTGGACCACGAGCCGGCTTTGTGACTGTGGCCCACTACCTTCGTGAGCTCTAGAACCAAATCCCCACCTCTACCTCTGGCTTGCTTGTTATAGGATAAATTTAAATCAGATCCTGGGAAAACACAGTGTTTTCTTCTGTACCTTACCACAGTGAGATTTTCTTTCAACTTGGGCCCACTGAAAGCCCTAACTGCAGGCGGTGGGCCTGGCTCCACCGGGAATGGGGATGAGGCCATATTTGTGCATGAAGACCCTAGAAACTTACACCAACAGCAGGCTTCCTGAAGGATCCTACAAAGAAGTTGGGAGATATGAAGAGATGCTCACACAACCACTAGGGCTGGGAGGATTGCTACACGGTGCCCAACATACTCATCACCTTATACCACAGAGCAGGTGCCCGGGGGTGGAGAAAATCTTGTGTGTGTACACTCTAACAGTGAGATCCCCAGACTGTAAGTGCTCAACTTGTCTCTCCTGGAGGAGGTTCACCTCAGAACAAGCTCAGATTTTTCTTACCAAAAATTATATGAAGACAGAACCAGAGAAAAATTCCTGCATGGTCACATTCAACATAATGACAGGACTTTGCCTGATGGGCTTCTTGGGGAAGTGTCCCTCTCGACCCCAGATCCAGCGAGGAACTCCGGAGAATTACCACAATGTGGAAGGGCTGCCACCAAGGACTGTGGCCCTGCCAGGCTACCCAGCTCANCAGCCGCACCCGCACGCCTAGCTGCCAGCCATGCCTTCACCAAGACCTCCTGCTCCACATCCTGGAAGAAGCCCTCACTCCCTTCTAATGATGTCCCCACTCCCAGCTCTCAGTCCTCCTCCAGCTCTTGTCCCTGGAGCCGGGGAGGAGGGCCTTCACCAGGGTCTCCTCCACAGTTAGCTATGGACCCTGCATGCACTGCCCCTTGACCTTCCTCCAGTGTTTTATGAGAGAAATGGACCTCTGGCGAGCTGTCACCTCATTTTTCTGTCTCTTGTTTACACATCACTGTGTTAGCTGACCACCATGATACCTGACGGCTCAGATACTTTAGGATGAAGCATTCTTATGTTTCAATACTTGGTCTAATCGAGGAACTGACGTGTGGCTTTGGGGAGACAATTGTCTTAGCATAATGTACTACAAAGAGTGACGCTTTCTCAGCGGCGAACATTTGGCATTGTCATTTAGAGCTGTAATCTGTAGAACACCGAGGTTCCGTCTTCCAACAACCCCAATCTCCTGAAGGAGCCCGGACCCCCGAGAGTCAGAATCCCTGTCACTTCGCTGCTTCTAAGTTTCTTACCCTCCCCTGCCTGGTGAAGTTAGAAGTCCAAGTTACAAACCACAGCGACGGGAGAGGAGGGTGTCCTGCTTCATTGGTCTTTTAAACCAACACTGTTCAGAATCCCAAGTTTCTTCTGAGATTCAAGGAAACCTCTTAGCCATGAGTCCTTGTAGCATCCAAAGAAACAAGGTACACTCTCCCATCCTACAGTGGCACAGAGTCAACAGTCCCCTGAGAGAAGGAAGGAACAGGAGGCTAGGATGAGAAGACTGGCTCAAAGCAAGATCCTCTGTGTTCATGCTTGGTCCAGGGCACATGGCGCTATCTGAGCACCAACAGACTTGGACATCTGTACGAGGAAGGGGCTGCTTGTTTGTCCCAGCCATCCAGAACTGAAATAACCACACAGAAACTGTATTAATCAAATCACTGCTTGGCCCATTAGCTCTAGCTTCTTATTGGTTAACTCTCACATTTTAATCCAACCCATTTCTGTTAATCTGGGCATCACCACAAGGTTGTGGCCTACCAACAAAATTCTGGCATATCTGACTCTGGCAGAGGATCCATGGCATCTGCTGACTCCACCCTTCTTTCTCCCAGCATTCAGTTCCGTCTTCCACACCTACCTAAGTTCTGCCCTATCAACAGGCCAAAGCAATTTCTTTTATTCATTAACCAAGAAAAGCAACACATAGACAGAAGGACCTCCCACACCAGACATCCTTTGACTCTGCCATTTTCAGTACGCATGGCCTCTCCCTTAAGCTAGCTTCATGAGTACCTGCTGTTTTCTTTAGCATACACCTCATATCACTGGAATTTCTAGTTGTCATGTGGCATTATCCTGTTCCTGGAGACATGAACAAATGTCAGCTCATTTTACATAGGGAACTGGCAATCTAAAGTCTAATTTGGTGAACTATTGGGGTTACTTACAGGACTGTGACCAAGGGGTTACTCATAGAAGAAGAATTGACTCAAAGACAACTGCATCACCAAAGCCTAACATAGACGATGGCTCATGAAAACCAGAAATTCAGGACGCACTGCAAAACCTGCAGGCTACTCAGAAGACTGGAGGGTCCTCTACAGGTGACTTAGTTGAAGTGAGTCTCTACCAGGCAGCTCGCCCGGTCTTTGGCCCAGGCAGTTCAGTTGCTCTGTTTATTCCAGACTGTTCAACTTATCCAAAGTCTCTTCTCTGCAGCTCAGATGGACAGAGTTTCTCTCCACAGTCCTTACTGCTTGTATGTGCTTAGGAAGGGGTACATAGTAAACATCATCAGTTTCAGGGACTTCCTGGAACTGTTTAGAGTGCTCAGTTCCTGGCTTTGAGTTACCGTAGGATGAAGTATTTCACTTCCCTTAGACCATCCTGCTGTTCCGCCTCCTGTAAATGTCTTGTCTTAAAGGACACCAATGTCTTATTTCCCTTTTAGCTGCCTATGTCTTAGCAAGCTTCCCTCCAAAACAGAAGGATTACCTGGAGAAGATTGCTCCCCAACAGTGTATCCTAAAATCTCCATTGCAACTTTGGCTTCATTTTCATAACTTAAGGCACAATGCACCCCAGAGCTCCATGCAGGGAGACTCTTAGGAACTTCAAATGAGTGTGTGTTTGCTTATGGGAGCCCAGGAGCCCGTTATGCTGGAATCTGTTACAGAGAGTCTTGTCCTTCAGTCACCTTTGGTATTGTCCCAGTATGAAGCACATCTCTGTTTAATGTGCTGATCTCTTCAGAAATTGCTGAAGCCTTGTTCACCCCCACCTTGTCTACATCTGTGAAGTTTTCAAGGTCCTCTCTTCGCTAAACTGCACAGGGCACATCTTCTGCTCCATCGCCATTGCTCACCCTGGCTTTTCACTGTAAGCCTGGCCAAAAGGAACAAGAGATAACAGTACTGCATCCTAAGTGCTACAATGCTGACTTGAAATTTACTCCACCATGAACTGGTCTATTTCCTCTGAACTCATGCTCACTCAGATCTTGAGTTATCTGAACCAACTGAGAGTCGATGTACATACATCATACCTTGTCCTTTCTCTTTTCTTCAACATGTTTCCTGAAAACATGTTATCTTTTTAAAAGAAGTTATCAGTTCAGAAAAATGACAATAATAAAAAACTTCTGTCTAAATAAAGATCATATTCCAATTTATCAAATTCAAAACACACCCTATTATAAAATGTTCCCTCAATGCATGATCCAGCTGACTATCATGAATTGCATTTATCTGTCATCTCTCTGTGCTACTGACTCTATGATTTCATTGTCATCATGGCTGTGACATTTCTGGAGAATGTACATTATATTTTATCTAATAATTCTTCAAAATGTGTCTCTTTGATGTTCCACTGTGATTAGATACAGGTTAGCACATCCTCACAGGATTCCATGATGTTGGGTGTTTGTGAGTACTGTGTATTAGGCTAACCCATTCCCAGGTGGATCCCATGGTGGTGATTACCCGTGGGCACCATGTACTAGGCAAACACATCCCTGCCGGATTCCATGGTGGTGATTACCCGTGGGCACCATGCACTAGGCTAACACATCCCTGCCAGATTCCATGGTGGTGATTACCCGTGGGCACCATGCACTAGGCATATTATGTTCACTATTCTTTCTCAAAGGTGTTCACTTGTCACCATGGCAAAGAATTATGTGGCCTCTTCTGTGCACACTAATAAACCAACCCCTTGCAATTAATAAATGATCAAAAAGGAAACATTTCAAACCATTGTCTTCCATATATTTATCATCCATTGATGGTATTGGTCCAAAAGTCTTTATTGGGATGATCAAAAGCACAAGCTTCAGGGTTTTTAAAATAACATCCTTTAACCAACAGCCTCAGGCCGAACGCTTGCTGTTCCTAACAACTAAGGAAGACACTAGACCTCGCCTCTACTGAGTTTCTTTGCTTTCAAAGAAATATTTCTGCAACATGAAAGTCAGACCTCGTGGTCACAGGGAGGAAGAGTCCTGGAGGGATCCATTCTCGGGTCGAGAAACCTTGAGAGGAAGCAGCGACTTTGTCCAAATCCAGAACAAATTTCTATCCCCAGCCACAGAAAAGCATTCGTCACACCTAAGCAGACCTTGCTTAATATGGACCCTCTGAACTCCAAGGTCCAGGGGCAAAAGGTGACCTATTTATTAACTCTGAGTTCTAATCATATTAGATACCGTCCAGCAGTAGATGATTGATGAGTGTGTGTGTGGTGCATGTATACACGCGTATATTGGGGATGGGTAGCCTGTACACTTTGGGTGTCTTCCCCTACAATGCTTTCCTTTAAAAAATAATGATGAGACAGAATCTCTCGCTGAACCTGGAGCTCACCATTTCTTTCAGCTAGACTGACTGGCCAGTGAGACCCCGGGACTATCTCTCTCTACTCTTCCAGTATCAGGGTTCTAGGCACATGTCACCACACACACCAGGGCCGGGGTTCTAGGCACATGTCACCACACACACCAGTGCCGGGGTTCTAGGCACATGTCACCACACCCAGGTTTTACAAGGGTTCTAAAGGTCCAAACTCAGGTCCTCACACTCCCCCAAGTTCCCACCCACTGAACACTGTCCTCAGAGTGGAGTCATTTATTCTTCAGACGCACATGGATGAGCATTAGTCTAAACACCCCTTGTACACAGATGAGCGGTTTTCTTGTGTTGCCCAGATAGTCCTCTCTAAGAGCAGCTGTCACTGTATAATTAGTGACAGCTCTCTCTTCCCCTTTCCTCAGAACATAAATTACACCCTCATCCCTATTCATAGACCTGGCCTTCGAAACAATACACAACTGCTTATCTCAGACCCGTGGCATCCTTTACTCTTTCACGTATAACGAGGATGATTCGTCTTCTCTGCGACCAGAAACTCCAGAGATGTAAAGAAGAACGGGAGACTCATACATGATCCGCTTAGCTTGTTCCTGCTTCTGAGACTGTGGAAATTTCCACCTCTGTTGTCACATTTGATTGTCACAACCGGGTTGTGACAGGATACCCCTGAGCTGCGATACCAGCTCCACACTTTTATTGCTGCAAATGCTGAAGTGAGCTACCTCCAGCCCAAACTTCCCACCTCGAAATCTCATTCTCCCTCTGCTCTATTACATCCCCCAGGAGACACCTGGGAATGGAAATGTGTAGAAACAGTTGAAAGCAATACTGGTTAATGCTACCCCGTCCTTACTTGTTGCATGCCACTAAAGCTCCCAGCAATCTTTGGAGGTTGGCACCAATGGGAAATACACTGCTTAGTGAGGATAAGCAGCTGTCAGACACCTGCCTCTGGGCTCATAAGTGATGGTGCTGTGATGCGGAGGCTCACATCTGTCTGCCCCCTGCTGAGTGCACAGCTACTATCATCTAACCACCTGGTCTTTGTTTGCTAAATCAGTTCTACCAAACTTTGGTTTACACACAGTGTCTGTAAATTTTCCTTTTCCCCAAGATGTGTGATGTAAGGGGGAGGTCACTGGGCCACAAGGATGGAGCCTTGATGAGTGAGAACTCAGCCGGAAGGTGCCCTCTGTGAACCAGAAGTGAAGCCTCGTCAAATCTGACGGTGCCATGACCTTAGACCGTCCGCTCTCTAAGACCATGAGCAATGAGTACCTGCTATTTCCAACCACCAAAGTCATTGTTCCCGAAGCCTGAGTGGTCTAAGATGAGCAAATCAACTGCCCAGCTGCAGCCACTCCTGCCCGGCTTCCTCTCCCCTGCTTTCTGTTCTACCGTCTTTCTCCTTACGTTAAAATTTTATACAAGGGGACGAGAGCACTGACACAGTCTTTCAGTGTCAGACTGGAGTCTGTTCGAGCTCAGCTTCCTGCCCTTCTCTGCAGGATGTAGCCCTGCTCAGAGGAGCCTTGTGAACACAACGCTCCACCCTTCCTCTCTTTGCTCCATCCACACTTAGCAGAGAAACTGAAAGTCTCTACTAATCAAGTGAAACTAAAATTCTTATTAACCAAAAATTAAAACTTGGTTGCTCTCAGTCTGCACCCACACACAAGCTCTCCAGGAAGGTAAACAAGCTATAGGCAAAGATTTCCCTGTCATCCCCCAGATGAACCCTACTGACAACTCAGTTCTCTCTCTCTCTCTCTCTCTCTCTCTCTCTCTCTCTCTCTCTCTCTNNCTCTCTCTCTCTCTCTCTCTCTCTTTCTCTCTCAACAAAAATGAAAAGTATCCTGCTTCATGAACCAGAAATATGTCTTTTTTCTCTCTCTATTGCTGTGGAACAATCCTTTGTGTACTGTGGGTATGCATTACTCTCATTGGCTAATAAAGAGCTGGGCAGGAGGAGGTTAGGGTAGACAAAAAAAGACTAAGAGGATGCTGGGAGGAAGAAGGGCAGAGCCAGAGGAGTAGCAGGCTGGACAGAGAATGAGTCAGCCACACAGAACGGGATAAAAATAAAAGCAAAAGCCCCAGGGTAGCACATAGATGAATAGAAATGGGCTAGGTTGTAAGAGCTGGTTGGTAATAAGCCTGAGCTATTGGCTGAGCATTTACAATTCATATTGAGTCTCTGTGTTGGTTATCTGGAAGCAGGAGGCCGGTACAGGAAAACTCCGCCACAAGCTATTGTAGTAGCTTATGAGCGGAACTTCTGGGTGTCCCCCTCGACATTTGAAGGTTGACTGCCATGATGTCTTCTCTGGGGACAGTGAGGCAATGTGAGGCAGGTGTATGACAGCATTTTCAGATCGTGAAGTTTCCAGAATCCACAAGCTTCAAGGCTTCCTGGCTTGCTTTTCCTCTTACATGAGGACACATGATTCTTTAAAGCCATCTGCTTCCGTTCTAAGCCCCCCATGACCAAGGCTGTCAGCAGAACAACGCCATAGAAGAGGCTAAAACACACATCGGAGTTTCTGCACACACGTGTGCCCCTTGTGCTGAGACTGACACACACACATAAGAGTTTCTGCACACCTGCGTATCCTTGTGCTAAAACTGAAACACACACATAGGAGTTTTTGCACATGCATGTTATCCCTTGTACTGAGGCTGAAACACATGCATAGGAGTTTCTGCACATGTGTGTATCCCTTGTGCTGAGGCTGAAAGACACACATAGGAGTTTCTGCACACACATGTATCCCTTGTACTGAGACTGAAACACACGCATAGAAGTTTCTGCACATGCGTGTATCCCTTGTGCTGAGGGATGGTTTTAATTTCCCCATTTCTAATGTTCCAATCACAGTGTTATAAATATTTCGTCCTTTTCCGGTGTATTTTCTGTCTCTCCCCAGTAGAGCTTGGTTTATTGTGTTCATAAATAAAGGACAAAGGCAAACATTAGTTCTTTTTAAGAAAACGAAGGTACAGCTCTTTTTATGCCATCAAATTAAGTTGGCTCTTTCACTCGCTTGAATTATATAAGACAATTCCAGAGAGGAAGAAAGAAATCAGCATTAAGCATGAAATCCCCACTTGAATAGGAGGAAGGAGAGCTGTGAGGGCCACACTGCCAAGCTTCCCTTCCTCCCCTTTCCTTTGCAGGTCTCCTGGCTTCTGTTCAGATGCCCTTGGAAGGCTGCAGACTACAGTGTTTTCTCTTAGACCTTCCTTCTGCGTCAGGGTGGGAGTCTCATCACCAGGATGAATGGAAGGGTGCAGCGCTGATGGAGTGGGAGCCAGGGGAGGCGGGAAGGCTGGCAAGAAATCCCTTCTGGGGCGAGGGCATAGGAACAGGGCAGGGAGATTTACGTTCAACACACAGTACCTACCTGTATGAAAGTTTGTAGAGGAAGATAAACAATATGCAGTTATATACTGCAGAAACACAGGTCTATCACCCGTAGACCGCATACAAAGGTGGGCCTTGAAGAATTCAG
>LOEQ01001189.1:115760-126412 GCA_001685075.1 Bramus lutescens
AGAGAGAGAGAGAGAGAGAGAGAGAGAGAGAGAGAGAGAGAGAGAGAGTCTGAAGAAAACAGCTGAATTTGAACCGAGAGTCTCTGACTCACAGAAAGCACTATTGGCTCCTGCTCCTCTCATGCTCTCCTGTAAATCTGTGTTATACACAGTGTCAGGAAGGTGGTGTGATGGCATCCTGGCCAGTATGAGGGCAGCCAACCAACTCCTGCCTAGGGTCCTTAGATCCAAGAAGGTAAAGAAGCAGTTTACTCTTCACTCAGTCTGGATCCTCCGCAATGTGAGGAGCTCTTGGGATAGGGAGGTAGGAGCCGGTAGTGAGCTCTTCAAGTCAGCATATGAGCAAGGTAGCTGGTTTTCCAGGATTCCAGACATAGCAAAGTGCACAGGACCATTCCTGTTCATAGAAAGAGGGGAGGACTCGTGCAGGGAAGAGGCTTATTATTCAAGTTCATTTAGACATTGCTCCAGGTGAGTACAAGGTTCCATTCAACATTGCTTTACTGGAAGCTGGTCTCTGGTTTGCTTTTTCCATCAGTGATCCTAGGTCCCCACTGATCATGGTTGATGAAGAAAATAGTGCAGGCAGTCGCATGCCAAGTAAAACAGCCTTGACCAGTGGCATCTAGGGTCAGTGGGTACAGCTTAAATTGTGGAACTTCACCAAGGTTTAAGGAGAAGAATAAACGTCAGTAACACTTCTAGGATATCCCCAGCTGCTTTCTTCTTGAGGGCTCGCTTGTGTGTGAGATCTTGAGCTGGTCCTGACTTGTTATTTATAAAGGTAAACACAATATACTTTGGTATACAGCTGGGCTTTCCAGCACCAAGGATGTGGTGCTGTTTCCTAAAGATGTGCATACAGAGTGTTTGGGATGTAGCTAAAGGAATGTGTTGATAACTGTTAAACTTTTTAACTCCTCTCTAGCTAGCAAAGGTAGAGCTGGGCTTTCTGATCATGGGCAAACGGGTGAGAGATGATACCGTCTCTTGAATGTCAGATCCCGTTGGGTGTTGACAAGTTTATCCATGTTTTAATTTATTCAGCTTGTTATCTGAAATAGAAGTGATGTGTAGAGTATTTTGGGACTTAAACAAGCTGTACTCTGGCTTCAGTCCATCTGCTATTACCAACAGAAGGGAGCTGGAGATTAGAGGCATGCAATAATGGAGACTTTTGGATAAAGAGGGCGCTTGTCTCTGGGTTTTAAAGTCCAAAGTCTCCCACAAACTCTGAGAAGGCTGTGTAGAAACCAAGCATAGGAAACTTCTTTGTCTTTAGTTCCAGTGGGTTCTACGTAATAACCAACTGATTTATTGACCAACAGCCTTTAGTCATGGTGGATTCCAGGCTCACAGATTCAGTACTAATTTTCCAAACTATGACTTGCGTACTTCCCGGGTGGCTAATTACCGAATAAAGTGCCATTATGTCCTTATGTCGTCAACGGCACACTCCAGATTAATTGGTTTACGCGCTGCACGTAAGAGCAGTTAAGGAGAACAACTTCATAAGATCCATCCCTGTTTTCGGTTCTGTTTTAAATTCTTCGAGAGTTATACCAATACTTCATTTTCTTATTTCTGTAACATCAGTAGATAGTGCATTTGTGTCTGTGGCCCAGGTCTTTACTGCGCCGGTAGCACTTTTATAGATGGTTTCCTCTGAGCTAAGCAAATGCTTTTGTTCTTGCCTATGTTTCCCCTGCCTCTTGCAAACAATCTCTATTTTATAGACTTTTTAAAAATAGAAAAATAGCTTTAAAATGAACAGTAGGGAAGGTCCATTGGTGATTGAAATGAGCGAATAACCCCTTTTCGAGCCTTAGCACCAACCTTTGGTGTTCAAAGATAAAAATGAGTCTGTCTTCCAGAGTTCATTGCTGATGGGAGTCTGTATGAAGGGAAGCTCTGCCTAAAACAAGACAAAACAAAAAACCTCATCCTTGATCAAATAAAACAAGAGTTAGCACAAAGGTTGCAGAGGAAAGATGGCCAGAGGGAAGCTGAGTAACGGGTGTGGGGGGGGGGAACCTCTTTCTCTACAAAGTGATCGTTCCTTCCAAATCACATTTTACATGGTGTATGTCAGAACTTTAAGCTTGATGAAATCAGGTGTCTAAATGTAATTAATTTAGATTTAGAACTTAATGAGGTACGTACCTATTATTTCCTTACTTTGTAATAATTGTTACATAAGAGCAAAGGAGAATTAATCCATCCAGAGTTTTACCAAACTATGAAATTTCCTGATATCAGGGAAGTGGGAATTGCTGGTTAGGTGGGAAGTGTATTAAAAAGCTTCCAACCCATTAGAAGTTCCATTGTAGCATGGTTTCTATTCACATTAGTTGAAGTGTTTTGGAATCTAGCAAATTAGCACGCAGCCATTTGGGATTGAAATGGATTTAAAAATGTGTTTTGAACAATGGCAAATAGTGACTTCTAGAAATAATTAAGTCCATTACAGAGGGTTGTGGTGATCACAGTTGACAAGCTAGTGGAATCCAAGGGTCTTCCTTACATTGCCCTAAACTACCAACAGCAGTAATTAATGGCAGCATTAGCTGCCTTTAATAAAGAGACCACCTATCTTTAAATGTGTCCTAAGCTATAGCCTTCATGCAGCCATACCTTAAACCAATTATATTCACTTGTTTATTAATGAATAGTTACGTAAACAAACCCTCAGAGAATTACTTTGCTCAGTGATCAATGCTCAAACAGTCATTGAAATCTCTATGCTATTCGCAATTCAGTAAGACCATCTATCAGCTGTCCTAATTGTAGTACACAGAGTTAATTCTCAATTGTGTGCCACGGTGGTTGGAGTCGCATCTCTGCAAATGCGTCCAGGTTGAACTGAATGCCTTAACCCCTTCCTCCATGTGTTCTGTATCTCCCCACAAGTCGACTCTGATCTATCAACTGATGATACTTTTAGCGAGTAGATCTTGGCTAACTCTCCTCCGCCCTGCATCCCACCATCCAGTCTTTAGGCACAGAGGTACCATTTTTGGTGTGAAATCTTAACAACAGAACCGGCGAGTCCATCTGTGGGTGATAGATCCTCATCCACCAGATGCTGTGTGAGACAACCCGAGAGCAAAAATGCACCATGTGAACAACACATGTTTCAGGTTTAGTTAATCCCAGTTTGGCAGAATTTCTCTTTAAATGTACAGGCATCGATTTTCCCCCATGCAGCATGAGGACTTGTTTGTTTGTTTTTATTTACTTTATGTCACCCAGCAGGACGTCTTGTGCGTATGGCAGTATGCTAGGCAGGTCATTTGCTCCTTGGTTAAGAGCCCTGACTCTGGAGTCTCGTAAATGTATTTACACCGAGGTTCCGGTATAACACAGTCCCTTTTCTCTAGATTCAGTGGAGTCATAACAGCCCCGCTGATGATAAAACATTACTCCCTTGAGCCGTACACCTTTGCGGGCCAGCAGAGGCTCTGCCCCTGTGTCTTCTTTATTCAGAGATCCAAGCGGAAGGATCAGTCTGACCTGGAATGCCCCCTTCCCAGGTGAGGGAGAGAAGAGCATCAGCAAAGTCACACCATTGCCAGTGGCTGATGGGATGGAGACATGGGTTTCCTCCATCGTGAGCTACCACAGCCATTCAGCAACAATGAAATCGTAGACTTCACCTTCTTCCAGGGCTGAAAGTAAAAGGCTGGTCATGGTAGTGGCTCCCACCTTTCATCCTAGAGCTTGGGAAGCAGAGGCAGGTTCATCTCTATGAGTTCAAGGCTAGCCTGGTCCATATAAAGAACTTCAGGCCACCCAGGGCTACATGCTGAGACTCAGTCTAAAATAAGATTTAAAAAAGTAAAAAAGCAAAACGTCACAGAAGGTGGATAATTGGGGACAGTTAAATCATCTGTGGTACAAGTTCCACCATCTCTGCGCTTTTGCTTTCCAGTCTATTCAGTGAAAATAATGACACAGTCATCTCCATAGGGATGTGGAGGACCGACCTACAGGGTCCTGTTCTGAGCAACACCCGGCATGAAGGAAGTATCTTAGAAATAGTAGGCATCTCTGTGTCTTTGTTCCCCAGCACTGGGCCAGTCCTCAGTGAGGCTGTGGGTGCTGTGTTTCAGTCACCGCCTTTATTGGAAGGATTTCTAGGGTTTCAGCTACCCTGGTCTGAGTGTTAACATTTGTCTTGAGCCTTTTAGGATAGCATACGCTCACATGAGTTTTGTTAGAGTGTGTTGCTCTATTTTATTCATGCTATTATTGTTGGATTTCTCCCTCTGCCTAGCTCATGATGCCATGCTATCAAGGGTGTGTGTAGAAACAGTGAAGCACAGACAGTATCTGATGCTGGGCACTGTGAGTTGAGGCATTTGCTGCTGTCTGGGATTAGATCTCCCACGGATCTAACAAGATCAGTGCTGAAGCGGAAAATCCCCTAGTAAAGCAATCGAACAAAATAGAAGGTTCTTCTCATACCTACCAATGGACTTTGTTGATGCTATGTGGGGACCTAGATGGATGGACTCCATTACTATAAAACACGAGTTACATGTTTTTCCAAATGTTAATGCCAGTGAGCAAACCAGAGAGAGAAGAAGCCACCACTCCTGCTTGTCCTTTAAAGCTATACCTGCAAGAATACCTAGAAATCATTGTTCAACTCTGCACAGGATAAAAGAAACTTCTGGAGACCATGCACCGGATAGCTCAGCATATGTGCCCATTATAAACATATGGCACCAAAGAAATATGCCTAATATGGATCAGGAATAAAAAACGGGGAGGCAGAGCTGTTGGAATGTCCCAACCACACAAAGTTGGGAGGGGCAGAATTTGGTGGTGCCCTTAAGCCATTCTCGGGTAATGCATTATTTAAAATATATTAGTTGGGATCTTTTGGCTCCTGGAGTGGGTGTAGATGACACATAACTAAAGAGATGCAAACTCATATGATTTGACTTGTGCTTGCTGAATGGTTGGAGTAGACACAAAGCTGAGCCCACTTCACAGCCCTTGCTCAGGAGTGACTTTCTAACCTTGACAATTACACCCATGCCATGTCTAAGCATGCTGGAGAATTAAATGTTGTCTTCCAATGTTTGGTGCTCCCTGTCAACTAATAATTTGTGTTTTGTTGGGTATCACATAACTGTCTATAGGTTAGACACTCGCTATGAGCTTGGGTTGAACTTGCCTAACAATAACCCATGGTCTCCTGAAAACAAAACGCTCACTTTATAAGTGATATTTCAGAGCCCCTGCCTGACTCTAGAGAGCAGGTACCTTTGGGGACTGAGAGCACCATCTTCCCACTAGAAGCAAGGGGCAGAGCCGATGCTGAGGGCAAGTGCCACAGCACACAGAGGGGACTGAGAGGAAGAGCAGGAAGAGACAGGGCGAGCGCCAACATTTCTGTCTCTCTCACATCTTTCCTGCTCCCAAAATTCAGGTGTCAAAGCCACAGAAGGGATGGGGAGATGGCTCCGTGGTGTCCTGATCATACGGCCATTGTAGATGCAACCTCTCTGTACTATAGTACTCTAAAGGCAGAGACAAGATCCCTGGAGCAAGCTGGCTAGTTAGACTAGCCGTACTAGTGAGCTTTGGGCTCTACTAAGAGACAGACCCTAACACAATGAATAACGTAAAGAGCAATCAAGAAGGAATCCAGGTGTGAACCTTGAGCACACGCACATACACATACACACAATGCACACATACACACACATACACATACACACAATACACACATACACATATACCCAGGTGTATACACACATACACACAAATACACACATACATACAACACACAAAAAGAATCATACAAACACACATGCATACACAGATGCACACATATTTCACATGAGGGGAAAAAGCCATAATCTACCCATGCAGGACCCAGACTGAAATAATAATAATGCTACATGTCTTCCATGGAGGACTTAACTGAGCTAAAGAACTCTTGACCACTCTAAATACTTTACCATTCCGAAACAAATAACATCTCATAGTAGATCTATGCTTTGTGTGTGTGTATGTGTGAGTGTGTGTGAGTGAGAGAGAGAGAGAGAGGCAGCAGTGGGGTGCACATGAGGGTGCAGTGTGCATCCACGTGTCTTAGTTTCTATAGCTGTGAGAAAACCCTTACATAGGCACAGCAGGAGCACCTGTGAAAGCTTCCATCCCTACCTCCCCCCACCCTGGATGCAGATACAGAAGGCGCCATAACACAAGAATAAGAGCAGGGAGGGAAACAGCCCACTGAGAACAGCTCACTGTTATTACAATCATGGCATCCATCTCTGGGGACAAAGGCTTCCTCGGCCAATCCCTTCTAGCAGGCCCTACCTCCCAGCTCTGTGGCTCTGCAGACAAAGTCTGGAGGACACACCCCAACTACAGCACAACACTATCAGGATGCCATCTGTGGTAGTTTGAGTGTAAGTGGCCCCCACAATCCCATAGGGAGTGCTGCTATTAGATGTGGCCTCGTTGAGGGAAGTGTGCCACTATGGGGGCGGGCTTTGTGGTTTCCTATGATCAGGATACTGTCTAGTGTGGCACTCCACTTCCTGCTGCCTTCTGGCCAAGAGGTAGGACTCTCACGTCCAGCACCATACCTGCCTGCACACCCCCATGTCATGACGATAATGGACTGAATCTCTGAAACTTTAAGCGGACCACCCAAACTAAATGTTTTCTTTCTAAGAGTTGCCATGGTCATGGCATGTCTTCACAGCAATAGAAACCCTAGCTAGACATGATCCTACCCTCAAGGAGTACAGTGTGAATGCTAGCAAGGAAGGGGCACACCCTTCAGCTCTCTTTCTTTAAAAAAAAAAAAGTTCTTGGGGAGTGTATGTGAGGACATGCAGGAGCCTGTGCAGGGGAAGAGAGCTTCAGATTTCCTGGAGCCTGAGTGACAAGCACTAATGCTGCCATTGTGGGTCCTGGAAACTGAACTCAGGACTTTTGGGCGACGCATGCTCTTAGCCTCTGAGCCACACTGCAGCACTGGCTGCTCGGCTCTTGACATTCTCACAGGTGAGGAAGAGACGGAGTCCCCGAAGAGCCAAGCCAAGTCACCTTGAAGGCCCCACACATCGCTCCCTGCAGAGTTGAGCCTTTAAAACCTTTGTCATCTCTCCCAGAGTGGTCGGATCCAAAGCAGTGAAGTATCAAGGCAGAGAAAACAAGATGAAGAAGACACAATGAGGCTGTTAAATTCCACACAGCCAGATGTGGAGTCCTTGACTGTGAAGTCTCTGATTTTAGGGAGTCCCTACTCTTATCAGAACTTGTGGGGAGTTCTGCCCCAAGCCAGTGCTCCTCATGCACCCTGAGTCACTACAGACATGTCTCTGCGGACAGAAGGAAGTACTCACAAGGAAGAAGTCACCTTACTTCAGTAAAGTGTACCCCAACCTGCTGGTTTCCAATGCAAAGTCCCCAGATAACTCCATCACAACGATCTGAAGCCCCAGTGCTGGGCAAGACAGCTGCACACCCCTCTGGGGATCCTGATGCACACCGGAGTTTGAACTACTCACTAAGCCTTTTTTACAGTCTTCTGAAATGAGGAAGTCTGAGACAGGCTGCCCCTCTCAGCCTTCCTCCACATCGAAGCTTCCAAACATTGCTCACTGAAGAGTCCAGCAAAGTCACTCTAAGGATGGGATGCCGGCCTGCCTTCCACAACTGTGGGAGGTCTCATCCCGGCTCACCGCCTGCAGGGGTGGGAGGAGGCAAGGTTTTCAGCCCAGCAAATCAAATCTGTCTGAGTCCTTCAGGCTGCACAGATTAAGCAAGACTCCTAGGTTCTCATTGTATTGATAATGCATCCCTGAGAATTACAGTTAATCCACCCAGAAGGTTTTCTTTTCTTTTGTAAAATTACTCTTTAAACACGGTATCAGCAAGGAAGAATGGTGTGCCGCATTAAGGAAAATGAACAGAGACCTTATCAGCACAGACACTCCTTCAGGGAAGAGAGGGAAATTATGATCACATAACATTTATTTTAACATCAAGCATCTCCTGGCTGTCTTCATGTTTCCAGAACTGGGCCTTCAATAGCAGCCTCCTCTGCCATCCCAGCTCCAGGCAGGGATTAGCGAATCCAGTCTCTATGAGTAAGTCAGAGCAGGGCTAGATAGTAGATCTTGTCCAGCATGTACAAGAGACCTGGTTTCATCCCCAGCACTTTGTGTGTGTGNGGGGAGTGAGGAGAGAGAAAGAGAGAGAGAGAGAGAGGGAGGGAGGGAGAGAGAGAGAGAGAGAAAGACAGAGAGACAGATAGAGAGAACAGACTTGAAGAAGGCCGTTGTCTACCACACATGGAGAACAGCCACATGTTCCTATGGTATGTGAGTGTGCAGATCTTTGAAAAGTAGCTGCCTCTATTGGGAGCAACCTAGACAACTCACAAAGGCTTTTTGATCTGGCAGCCATGAGTGAGGCAGCTTGAGAAGAGGTGTTGGGTTTAGGAGACAGCTCAGAGAAGGGAAAGGGAAGACCCCTAAGCATGCTCAGAGCAGCAAACTAGCAGAAAAACGATCCAGGTTCTATGCTCTCGGCCGTGCAGGAAGCAGATGGTCACTCAGGAGCTCAGGGAGCCAGCTGATGATGGACCCTGTCCAAGGAAAGCTCCCACACTTGTGCCCCGTGAGCGTGAGCAGGAGGAACCACGCATGGCCAGGGTCCAGGTGCAGTGCGCTGGGATAAACAGCCCTGCTGGGAAGGAGGATCGGGAGCTGCGGCATCACGGGTGAAGAACCACAGTCATTGGCTGGCAACACTGAGGAGCAGGCCTCAGGACGTGCCTTTCCTCAGGCACTGTGGGAAACACACATGGCTGGTTACAAACGAGATACTGGCTAATCCTGAAATTGATGGGAATTTCATCGTCTAGAGCAGTGGCTGCTCAAGACTTCTTTCTGGGCTATGAAAACAATATTGTTTCATCCACATAGCAAATATTATTATTCAGTCAATACATCAAAGCTGTATAATTTTGTGTTTTTATAATATACATGTGCATATTTGTGTACCTGCACAGAGAGACTGGAGGACAGCGCCAAGAGCGGTTCCTCAGCTGCCACCATCCATTGTCCTTTACATTGTGTGTACGCGTTCACTGTGTGTTTGTGTGTGCGTGTGTGCGTGTGTGTTTTCTGCATGTGCCGTGTGAAGGCCAGAGGACAACTTCAAGAGTAGTCCCTCAGCTGCCACCATCCTTCGTTCTTTATATTATGTGTATGCATACATGTATGTGTGTGTGTGCGTGCATGTGTGCGTGTGCGTGTATGTGTGTCTGTGTGTGTGTGTGCTGCATGTGCCATGTGGAGGTCAGAGGACAACTTCTAGAGTAGTCCCTCAGCTGCCACCATCCTTCGTTCTTTATATTATGTGTATGCATGTGTGTATGTGTGTGTGCATGCATGTGTGTGTGCGCGTGTGTGCGTGCGCGCGTGCGTGCGTGCGTGTGTGTGTGTGTGTGTTCTGCATGTGCCATGTGGAGGTCAGAGGACAACTTCTTTTGGAAGTCGATTCTCACCTCTCACCATGTGGGTCCCAATGACAAAACTTTTGTTACCAGATTTGGCTGCAGGTGCCTTTACTTGCTGAGCCATCTGACCAGCCCCACCATACAATGTATTAATTTTTTTGAGACGGAATTCTTCACTGTCATGGAACTCAACCAGTACTCGAGTCTGGCCAGCAGGTCCCAGGGTCTGACTGCTTCTACTTCCCTGAGACTGGTACTACAAGCACATGCCTATGCCCACCTGACTTTTACAGATGTTCTGGGGGGTCAAATTCACGTCTTCACGTCTGCAAGGCAAGCACTTTCCTGACTGAGCTCTCTGTTTAGCTCCCCCCCAACTGTATGGTTTTATCTTATGTGCACTCATATGTCAAATGACAAATGTTTTCTCTGCCTATAAAATAAAACACATTCGAATGTTCCAGGGAGCAGATCCTGGCTCTGAACCAATGTGAAGGGTAGCCACAGAGCAACCTGAAACCCACAGCAAAGATCTAGAATGGGCTTCAAGGGGGAACACAGCTCAGGCTGAGGCTGACCCCAGAAGCATGGCCCACTTCAGCAAAAACATTGAATATAAATTAATTTAAAACTTCAAAATAAGTGAAGATTATTTTTACAAAACTCAAAATGATTCTGAATACATTTTTATTTGTCCCTCAAGAATTTCACACATGTATACAGCAGATTTTGAGCATATCCACCCCGACTCATCCCTCTGACTCCCCCAGACCCCACAGCCACATCCCACTCCCACTGAGGTAAGACACTACGAGAAATGGTGCTGTTTTCACCTTCACCTAAGAGCAGCATCTTAAGTGCCAGTCTGCTGTGTGTAACGATGGAATTTGTTTTAGATTAGCAATGCTAAATCTTTTGAGAGACTCAGCTATCAGGCCAAGGCAGGCAGGGGTTGGTAATGGCTATTAGGCAGGATTCCAGAATCAGGCAGTACAGCTTACCGAAAATTGCTTGACCACAGTCACCTGGACAATGCTAAACTCATGTCCATGGCACCCCCACCAAGTGAGTGTGTAGCCCTGGTGTAGTGATAGAGTGAAAGGGGAGCAGGCCCTGCTTTTCGTCCGGCCCAGCTCCTGCACGGCTAGCTTAT
>LOEQ01001189.1:138660-154758 GCA_001685075.1 Bramus lutescens
AGAGAAGCAAGGGTAGATACATCTACCAGGAAGAGAGAGAAGCAGGGGTGGAGCATCTACCAGGAAGATTGCTGTCAACACGAGCAGAGATGCTAAGATTTTCATTCTAGGCTGAAGTAGAAGACTGGGCAGATGTCAGTCTGAGGACCACAGAGGGGGACAAGGTGAGCCTGCCTCCCACTGTAGCAGTGCTCACAGAAAGAAGCAATGTTTGTCAGAGACAGGACAGCAGAGGTGCTAGAGTTTGAGGACAGACAGAGAAGGAGCGGAGCAGCTGACTTAACTCTCTTATCTCTAGACCCTAGAGAGTGAATCCTTTTCTTTCTTTTTATTTTTTCATATTTGTGTGGGGGTGTTCATGTTTGTGAGTGCCAGCCTGCATGTGTCATGCCATGGTGCACTTGTGGAGGTCAGAGGACAGCCACCAATGTCTGCCCTCCCTCCATGGCCTCTTGCTGACCTCCACTGCGCACACCAGGCTAGGTGGTGCACAGGGATTCCCCTGACTATGCCTCCCCTCACGCTATAGAATCCCTGAGATTACAGATGAACACTGTGCACCTCGCTTTATGTGCATTCTAGGGGTCCAAACTCAGATCCTCATACGCCTGTGTGGCAAACACTTTACCAGTGGGTCATCTCTCAAGTCCCTAAAGAGAGTTACTAATGGAAGCTTTTTGAGAGTATGGACATTCATAACTCGGGCAGCTGACATTAGTGACACTCAGGTCTTGTGTGTGGTCGATCCACTGAGCAGGAGGGTCGAAGAGATCTAGTCACATCACACCTGTCTGCCAGGCTTTAACCAGGCAGCCCCAGGGATGGAGTCTTAGAAAGACTATTAACATCATTTCGTCTTGATTTCCCCGTCTGTATTTAAGACTCCCTGTGACCGTTTCCTGGAATGACTCCTGTGAAGTGCCTGTCACAAGCTAAGCCAGGTATGAGTAAGCGGTAGCCACTATCATTAGCCATTACAATATCACTGCGTCATAAGAACATGCTTGCTGCATGTGCACTGTTGCAGCGTCCATCCCTCTGGAGGCTCTGCCAGCTGAGCAGATGAGTCCATGTGCCACGATTTCCAGTCTCCCAGACAACAGGGTCCTGGGTGAACTCAGAATGGCGTGATTGGGATCACTGCTGTGTTCTGAGGTCTCAACCTGAATCTGGTAGAATTGACTAGACTCTTCCAAGGGCTTGTAGAGATGGTCAGATTACAGGATCCAACCTCACACGAACTACGTACAGAGAAAGCCAGTGTAGAAAGGGCAGAGTCAACTTGGGAAGTCCCTTCTTCCAGAGAAAACCAACAGGGAAAACCAAAGTGACCAGAAAGCTGCTCAGCGACTCTGGAATCTGAGGTTCGCCAGCCCACGTGGGTGCAGTGAGTGACTGTCACCAAGCCACAACCATCAGCATCATATCTACACTGGAGGGTGTGACTCCCATGGGGGCTGAAACCTTCTTGCTAATAGCCAGGAGACCCCATTACCTAATTGACACCAGTGAGATGAATAGACTACATGATGATTGCCCCTAGCCCAGACCTCAGTGGCCAGTTCTCTGGGTTTCCTTCTGGTTTTTCTTAAGTTTTCTGTGGAGTCTGGTTTCTTCAGCACCATGGAAGCAGGTACGGTATCCTTCCAGTCTTGGCTGGGCTGTCCCACCCTGAGAGACATTCTTTTTCTCAATTCCACATCGCTGTCAATGAGCTACCAGCTTAGAACTCTCTACGGCTCTGCATCTTTCTACATTGACCAATTTATGTGATCTTAGCCCATTTATGCCCCATACAACTTAATTTTCATGATGTATCTACATTTGCTTATTTAATAATTAGCTTCCTCCCTCAATAGGAAAAAAGCCACACTGTATTTTCATGGTTAGCTTGCTTTGTAACTATCCACACATAAATGTAAGAAAAATGAAATCCATATGTTGCTAGCTTATTTGTTATTTTAAACCCATCAAAACATTTTAACAGCTGCTTAATGCCCAAGAATCATTTTGATGTTTCTTAATAGGCTTTGAAAAGGCTTTGCCTTTTAAAAAATAACACAACAGAAGAAGAAACAGGTGGCTTTGCTTGATGAATGAGAAATAAAACAAACTACCGAGCCTCTGTCACATCAGGCTCATAATACAATCCCACCTCTCTGTGTCGGCATTCCATCAGGACTCCCATCCATCTACAAAGTCACGTGTGCTCTGGGACAACTTCTTCTAGATTTAAAGAAAAGCCATGAGTCACATAAGAAGGTACCCAGGAGAGAATATGCCCAGGCTCTTGTCCTCGTGAAGGAACACAGCTGGCGTCTGCTTCTTGTCTGCTGTCCCCCTGGACATTCTGCCAGGTGGACAGGTGGGGAGGTGTCTAGGGTCCACATCTGTCTTTATATCATCTCGTGATTCCGAGCCACAGAGAACACCCAGTCCGGACTCAGGACAGACTTTTGTGTTAACCTATGGCTACATCAAAGCGGACCGCGGGTGAATCGGGGAAAGGAACAGAGCACACACCCTGTGATAACTAGATCCATGCTGTCCTCTGCCACCTTTATGGCCCCTGTCTCAGTCTCACACATGGGGCTTGACCAGCCCCAGCCCATCTTTGGCTGTAATCACTCGTGTCCACTCAGGACTCTCTCCGCCCCTTCCAAGTTCTCACTGCGCAGACAGCCCAGGAGAGTCAGTGGGGCCCTCGACAGCGAGACAAGAAGTGGATGGAGCCCTCATCCTTGAGATGGGGAGTAAACACAGAAAAGAAATGTAGCAGTGAATGGGAAGGAAGTTTCCAGAGAGGAGAAAGAAGCTTGAGTATGAAGAAAAAAAAAAACCAAGCTGGGGTGACAGAGATGATGGGGCATCTCTCAAGATTTGAACCTGATGGCAGAGTCAGTGCTGCAAGCTAGGAACTCCCCAGCTCAGGCCCTAAGGCTCCTGGGAGCAGAGCAGCTGGCCAACCTCAGGACAGAGACAATGGGCGGGAATAGGGACAATGCAGTCATCACATTATCCTCTGGTGAGATGACACCACAGGGGAAAATCATTGTGCATTTTGCATACTTCTTTTTAAATGTGAACATCTGATGATGAAAGAATTGATTTGTTACAACGCCCTGTGCTTGGATTCTCTCAAATGATTTTTAAGATACTTTAAATGTCTTCAGGGAGCTGTTTTTGCTCACACACACACACAAACAGAATACTCGAATTGTTCCAAATACATCTCCACTGTCCTCTCCGAAGTTCCTCGAGTTATTCTAGCTGATCTGAAAGCGAGACAGAGGGACAAGTCTTCTGCCTGGTAGTCTGGGTTTCGGGGAGCCCAAGAGACAGCTCTAGAGATGGGTGAGATGGGTTTGGGCTCCTGCCAGCGAGGTGTCTGGGCCTGATCCAAGGAGATAGACACTGGGCTTCACATGAAACAGATGTTTAACGGGTCAGATCCGCTTCCATGATCTTTGTTTAATGGCAGCTATGGCTGGCACTATTGCCTTCACATCTGCACTTTGATCTGGTCAGCACGCAAAGCCTCACACCCGCCTGTTGACAGGAGACCAGGGAAACCTCCATGGGCCACACTTGCAGAAGCTAGACGCTCCTTGCAGAACACCCACGTAGGAGAGTTGAGGTCTCTGCAGGGTCTGAAGGAAACCCCGTCTCAGCTTGCTTCCACTGTGCCACACCAGCTCCTACTGCCCCTAGCAAGCTGCCTTCCAGGAGCCATGCAGTCCTTCACTTAACTTGCCACTACCAAAGCTAAAAGACCACAGCCGTCCACCCAGCCACAATGCCACTAGGAATGGCTCCCTAGAGCCCACCCCCTACAGGAGCCGAAGCAAGACAAACCCAGGTACGTCACTCAGAAGTGTGAGTGACAATGGATTTGGAGCAAATGTAAGGATAGAGCAGCCATGTTGCCCTGCAGTGGGAGAGGACAGGGGGGTCAGGGGCTCTCTCGTTCCTTCACACCACTCCAGGCCATCAGCCAGATATGAGATCTGTTGAGCTGACACCCTGCAGAAATGGTTCTGTGCTAAAACCTCAAGCAAGGAGCTGACTTATGATGAGATCTATTTTCCCCATTCCAGGCTGTGTAGAAACTTCTCAGATCAGCTCTGTGAATTCATCCATGAAACAGTGCCTAACAGACAGCAGGTATTTGAAACTCTTAGTCGCTATTAAATTTTGGGAAAGCGACAGTCCAGTAGATGGCTCAGTGGGTAAGAACGCTTGCTGCCGAGCCTGCCGGCCTGAGTTCAATCCCCAGATCTGCATGCTGGGAAGAGAAACAGACTCCTGAAAGTTGTGCTCTGCCCTGCGCATGTGTGCCATAGCGCATGCACTCATATGTGCGTGCATACACGCACACACATGCACACATACTTAATAACTCATCAATTAGATTACAATTTTAAAGCAACTAAATTTAGGAAAGGAGTGGCCTGTGTGGGGGATGTGTCTTGGACACAGAACCACAGAAATGTGGCCCTAATGCCTCAGCAATGTCATCTCCTCACAGACAAGGATGCCCACTCCTCCACATCCCCCAGTGGACAGGGTCCATCCCGACTCCCCAACTCTCCAAACGACTGTGGCACAGACAGGAGCCACAGTCCCGAGAAAGAGCTCACAGCCAAGACTGGCAGCTCAAGATTCCCAAAAGCTTGTTGTCCTTCCAAGGACCACTGAGGGTTTCTTGCCCCGTGCACAACAGGCAACTCCACCACCCCCTCGGTCTTCACTCCCCTCTTCCAATCCATGAGCTAGACACCAGTCAAACAGCTTGAGACCCATGCGGTAAAACCATCGCCCACACAAATAGCTTCCACGAATGTTGTGTTCCCAGGAACACATTTGCCTTGTTTTATAACCGCCAGCCCCAATGGCACCCTGACTCTGCCCTGCCCGGCATGGGAGCCCATTGTAAATCTGCCCAGAATATTATTCAGCTTTAGAGCCTTGTGAGTTGGAGCGGAGAGACTGGCCCTGGACTGGTCCATGTCCAGAGCTTTAGAGGCAGTCATCTATCTGTATGTCTTAATGAGCTATGCTCAGCTCTTCTTCCCTCATGGACATGTGGACCACCAGGGTGTCGGGAGTTTGGAGGCCCATGACTGTGCTTCCTACATTCCCAGAAAACTATCCTTCTGCTCTTCTTGTCTAGAAACCTCTGAACAGCAATCCGTAGATAGTAAAAAGAGTGCTGCTTTAACGTGGCTATAAACAAAATACATAGTGTCCTTGTCTAAAACCTCCTGCATGTGTGTGACATCAGCATATGTTTGGGTGGTATGTGCACATGTCTGTGCATTCCAGTGGAGACCACAGGCTAGCATGAGGTGTCCTCCTCAGCCCCTGCCCACCTTATAGATAACGCCACTCCCTGAACCTGGAACTCACCGTGTCCGCTGAGCTGGCCGGCCAGTGCGCTCCGGGACTCTGCCTGACTCCACTCCCCCAAGCTCAAGGGCCATAGACCCCTGCTCACAGCTTCTGTGTAAGTGCTGGAGACCCTCACACTGCAACAAGCACTCTACCAACGGAGACGTCCCCCAGAGCCCACAGCACACTGTTTTCTCACGCCCGATTCAATCCTATAGCACCTTCTTAAATTTTTACAAGTTGCGTTTTAGATAATAACACAAATATTTGTAACTATGGTTCTCTTATAGTTCACCTCAAAGTCTGTGGTCATCATCTCTCATTACAGGTGGAAACATTAAGAAAACAGTAGCTTTCTTTTCAACCCCGTGACCCTTGACCCCCGGCAAAGTCCTCCTCCTCTCACCGTGGGGCTGAGGCAAGAGACACAGGCGTAAAGGACCCCGTATGTAGGCATTCTGGCAGCGCAGATTCTCCCATCTGAGTCCAGTCTCCCCGTTCCCACCCAAAGGTCTCCACCTAGACCAAAGAATCAGCGATTTCCGCCTCCTCCAAGGTTGACGCCTTTTTTCTCAGACACCCCAAGACGAAGACTAAGTCACAGGGAAGCGGGACCACATCCAGCTCTGTGGAGACAGCGGACAGATAAATCCAAAGTATGAGGGACGGTTATCACCTTTGAGTCAGTGACCGTGAACGCCCCACCTCCCCCAGCTCTGCCCTCCTCCTCCTGTTCAGCTCCTGGGTGGTCTAATTGTTGTAGCGTATTTACCATCCAGCCTTCTGTTATTTTTATCATATGGTTTTCCACCATCTGCTCGGTGCTGCTACAGCTGACATTGCTCTTTGCAAGGTAAGGTCTGTTTGTTACCCAAGCTTCCATTCTGTCCTACTGCGTGGAGTCCCCGTCAGGTGTGGGTTTTGGAAGCAGGCGGGGTTCAAATGACTGATCCGCAAACAAATGTTTATCTGAAGGTAAGGTGGAAAGGAGAGGTTATTCCTCAAAAACCTATAAAACACCTCTTAATATCATCTTAAAAGATAAGGTTAATGATTTGTGTTTGGCCTGAATAAAGGCACGAGTAAATAAGGGGCTGGGCAGAAGGCTCAGCCAATAAAGTGCTGGCTGTGTGAGCATGAGAACCTGACCTCAGTACCTAGAACTCATAAAAATGTTAGCCGGGCATGGCCGCTAGCTGTCAAAATACAGTTGGATCCCAGCTTAGCCCAGCCAGTGAGTTCCAAGCCCACCAGTGAGACCTTATCTAAATTAAGAAAACAAGCTAATGAAAAGATGAATGGCGCCAGAGGACAAGACAGTGAGCGAGCGCGCGCGCACNCACACACACACACACACACACACACACACACACCCCACAATAAGCTTTCATTCTGATCACCCCATGAAGCCAGGCTGGCTGCATGGATCATCCTTGGGGGCAGGGACTGCTAAGTTCCCTTACTGGGTGGGTTTGTAAACCTCACCTCTGAAGTCAGTATTGTCTGGGACACTTTTCCGTGTGTGTGTGCATCAAACACACCTCGGGGTGTGTAAAAATGATTTTCTAGAAACTGAAAAAACAGCCCTAGTGCTCATGCAAATGAAAGATGAATGCTTGTCAAGGATTTTATTTAACTCGTTGATTAAACAGCAAGGAAGATCATACAGATGTCATGGCGGGTTCGAAGCAAGCCGAAGATGGATGGGAGCGTATAGACTGGAGGAAGAACGAATGGCTGCTTCCATGAGGAGATGGGCGTTTGAATGTCAACCTGGCAGAATGTATTTGCAGGCCCTACACTGTCATGTAATCATCTTGCATTGCTAATTCTGCTAATTATAATAGTGCTCCCACCAGGTCTCTGCAACTCACAGATCACAAAAACAGCTCAACAACAATTAATTTCGAGAACCAGAAAACCTAGAAGGTTGCTCTGCAAATAGGTACATCACTTTCCACCAGACACACCCGGCAGGCTTTGTTGCATGTTCTGATCTCCACATGCAAAAGCATAGCCTCCCTTTCTCCATCCTGATTCCTGTGCACGGCAGCTGTCTCCAGTCCCCTCTGCTCTTCAGGCCTCTCTTGACCTGGCTTCTGTGAGTGCTTCAGCTGAATTCCTGATTGCCCAGGGACTGAACAGACCTGCTCACTCCCCTCTAGAGTTTCTGATCCACAACTTCTCTTGCCCACCCTTCCTTCCCACCTAGTAAGCAGCTGACAGGGGCCAATGTCTGGCCACATAGTGTCATGAGGTCCATGCATGTCTGCTGCCCATCCTTCCATCCCTGGGCGCTACACCTGGCTTTTTACTTGGGTTCTGGGGATCCAAATTCGGGTCCTCATGCTTGTGAGACGGGTGATTGACTGACTTAGTCATCTTCTTAGCCTGTGATTGTCAACATGGTGGGATGGAGAACCAAGCAGATACGGATCTGACAGGGCACATCCATGAGAGGGTTTCCTAAAAGGCTTACCTGTGGTTCAAAGATGGCACCATGAATGGTAACAGAACCACCCTGTGGGTTTGGATCCTGGTCTGAATAAAGGTGAAAAGTGATCCGAACACCAGCGTTTTTCTCTGTCTACTTCTCAAGTGCACGTGTGATGTGACCAGCTGCCTCACACGGCTGCCGCTCTGACTTCCGCCCATGATGAGGTGGAGCCTCAAACTCTGAGCCACAGTGAACCTTTTCCTCCTTCAGTGCTTTCATCACAACTCTGAGAAAAAAAATAGTGAATGAAGCCACTATTTCTCAGAAAGAAGACTATTCAGGAATTGGATGTTTTCTTCCCAGGTCCTGTAACAGCTAGGACAGATGCACATCTATATGAGAATCAGCTATTGTTCTGACATGGCTTGCAACCATGCACATAAACCTCTGCAAGCCCCTGTTAGATGGACCTTCTACCCAGCTCCTGGGTCTGCCCTCCCAGGCTGTTCCACCTCAGCCTATACCCTGACGATGTGGCAGAAGCTCACCATTGTAGTGGGAGGTTGCTTGTTTGTTTCCTCGCCACCTAGACCCAAAATAATCACACAGAAACTATATTAATTGCAATACTGTTTGACCAATAGCTTAAGCGTATTTCTACCTAGCTCTTACATCTTAAATTAACCCATTTCTATTATTTCTATTTTACCACAAGGCTCATAGTTTACCGGTAATGTTCCTGGGCATCTGTCTCCTTCTGCAGCTACATGGCTTCTCCTTGAGTCTTCCCACTCTCTCTACATCTATCTTCTTGAAACTCCCACCTTGCCCTATTCTACGCTGCAAGAGGCCCAAAGCAGCTTCTTTATTAACCAGTGGTATTCACAGCATACAGAGGGGTTTAGGAGGAGGGCCTGCTTGTTTGTTCCGGCTGCCCAGAACCAAAATAATCACACAGAAATTGTATTAATTAAAACACTGCTTGGCCCATTAGCTCTAGCCTCTTATTGGCTCTTATATTAATTTAACCCATTTCTATTAATTTGTATATCACCACGTGGCAGCGGCTTACTGGCAAAGATTCTAACTGGCATCTGTCTCAGGCAGAGGATCCATGGCTTCTCTCTGACTCCGCCCTTCTTTATCCCAGCATTCAGTTCTGTCTTCCCTGCCTACCTAAGTTCTGCCCTATCATCAGGCCAAGGCAGTTTCTTTATTCATTAATGCTAATAAAACATAGAGGGGACTCCCACATCAGAGGGGAGTCCCACATCACCTCCCCTTTTCTGTCTAAATAAAAAGAAAGGTTTTTAACTTTAACATAGCAGGATTACATGCAACAAAAAAAACAGTTATTAAGCAAGAATTATAGTTACAATACTTACATCTAGTTTATCTTTTATTATAACTAAGATTCCAATTCCTGGAGCTGGAATTCTAATCCCAGCTCTGGCTTGGGCTGGTGACTAAAAGGCTGCAGGCAAATGGCATTTTCCTAAACTTGTGACAAAAAAAAATGGGCAGCAAATGCAGCATGATTAATAAAAACTCAGAGAGAGAAATTGAGGTTCATCCTAAAGACCCGAAAAGTAAAACAGCCAGCCACTGGTTCTTACCTCAACCTCAGACAGAAATGGCGATCCTGCCTCCGGGAATCTCAGAATGAGACTGAGAGTTGTCTCCTCTGTCTTATATTCCTCTCTAGGGCTGGAATTGAAAGTGTGCACTACCCGGTTTCTACGGCAACTAAAATGGCTGCTGGGATTAAAGGTGTATGTTACCATAATCTGGTCTGTAAGGCTGAGCAGTGGGAGTGTTTTACTCTCAGATCTTCAGGCGGTCTTTGTTTATTAAAATACAGTTGAAATGCCACTGCAGAGCATTCCACACAAAGCCCCCTGAAGTGCTAACCTCTATGCTGTTGGAGGACAATACAAGGCAGCGTGACTTTTGAAAGCCATAGAACAACTTGTCTCTTCCACAAACTGAACAGTGCACACAAGAGTCAGCTAAGTTTTATTTTAGAACTGGAGTCTTTGTGTTATAAACCATTAGTGTTTAATCCTGATTAATTATGCATTTTGTCACGGGTCACAAAGAACTTGTAAGAATCCATTTTAATAATATTTAATAACATTATTTCCTTAAGCATAAAAAAAATTTTAGATGTCAACCCCACACTGAGAATATAGCAAAATTCAGTCCAAAACATCAAAATCAAAAATATCTAGCACCAGATGTACTTCTAGGAGAATAAACTCCCCAGAGCTCAATAATGAAATAGACACGACTCTCCACACCTCCCCCAACCACTCAAAAGCATATTTGCAAGACACCTAAGCTAGCGCTTGTGGCAAAATCATCTGGGTTAGGAGGTTGGAGACATGGCATTTGACGAAAGCCACATCCACTCCTTGGAGGTCATGGTCTCAGTGCCTTTAGAGGCAAAATAACTAGTTCTGGCATAATCCTCTGGAACGCATATTAACAGGTTGGGAGTCTATGAATATGAATATGTCCAAAATAAAGCATTGCTTCTAAAGCAAAGAGAAAAGCATACAAAATGCCCTGCCCAGCCCCTCTGCTTTGCTTGGGTTGATCTTCAGCCTCGGTCTCTCTCAAGGCTCTCGACCTCTCATGAACCCTGTCTCCTGTTCATCTTCTCACATTCACCCTGTCAGAATCCTCCTAGCTCTTCCCCGGATCTCTGTGCCTTCTGGCAAAGCCTCAGAATTGTGTTTTCTTGTGTAGTTCTCATCCCTTGTCTTTAATCCAACTCTGAGATCTGATGTAGCAATCGAGGATTCACATGGTGTCCTGTGCCCGTCAGTATGTCCGTCTGTCTCCGTCCAATGGAAGCTTGTCTATGGGAACAGCTGAGCGGCTTCCATCTCGAAGGCACAACAATTCTCTGTTCCAAAACTGTTCCAATTCACTGGACTAGTACAACCCACAGACAGCACACACAGGAGGAAGAAGCCCCCGTTCTTTCTTGGTTCCCTGGCCATTTACATGGAAGCCCATTCAGGGACGAACAGATGCTGAAGGGATCAGGTACGGTTTCCAGGCTTCCCACAGTGTTTTAAATGAAATTAGGATCATAATTGTCTCTGAGATTTGAGCTTTCCACATACGGTTAGCTACAAATTTTCATGGATGGTTAAGTTCTCGGTGTTCTCAGATAGGACTGAATGGGTGTGTAGGAGTGTACAGTTTCTGTGTTCAGATCACAATTAGAGATCAGAAAGGGTACATTAGAAGACTCCCTAACAAAAGACACTCACAGACTATTTAGTGAGTGTCAATAATCACTCCCTCTGACTCTGAATATTTAAGATAATCTTGAAATTCATATGTTCCTTCAGGTACTGGGCCACAGTATCTCTTTATCCTTTGTTTTCTGAAATTTTAATGAAGGCTGGAAAATATCACATAGAGCATTCTAGAAATAACTCATGTTCTAAATAACTTTTATTACAATATATTGTATCATTTGCCACGCTTTTATTACTGGTTATGGCTATTGCGCTGTGTGTTTTAAAAAGCAGTACATACAGAGTTGAAGACTCTCAGGCCTCTGTAGGGATCTTGGATGCAGACCACCTGGATGAAAGGGAAGTCATGTGAGGAGGAAGTTTATTGATAAAAGAAGAAGAATCGAAATAGTTTCTCTCTATAGACTCACAGGAGAAAGTCCAACTGTCGGCAGCTTGACATCCTAAGTGAGATCGGTACCCCTGCTAAGAAGGCTGCATCCAGGCTTCATGAGGGCATCAAGCTGCAGGACCAGGCAGGGAACAGGCTCATCCAGATGGTGGGATGGGTTATGATGGTATACAGAAGCTTCGGCCACATTTGGAGACGGACACTGACCTGTAGCCCCATTCCCAGATGCTCACACAAGCTCTCTCTTCTCCCTTATCCAGGTCCCCCAGGAGCACAACCTGAGCATCTGACAAAGTGTATGCATCCCTGTGTGCTTCTGGGTTGTAAAAGACTCATTTAAATGTAAGGGAACAAAGTCCAATGCTCGCAGTCCCTCAGTTGATGCTCGTGAAGGGCATTTCCCAGACACCCCCATCATCACCTCTGATGCCTCAGGCTTCACAGACAAGAGACTATGTGCCAAAAAGTTTGGCGGTACTGCCAAGCTTCAGAACAGTTGAAATGTGCTAAAGAACACATTTCTGAAAGTCTAGAAATGAGCTTACATGTGACGGCAAAATTCACGTGTTGAAATTATAACTAGCTTAGAATAGGTCTTTATTAGGAGATCCTCTTTAAAGAGGTCACAAAGTTTAAGTGAGGTCGTCAATCCAACACCACTGGTGTCCTAACAGTGTAAGGACACCACAGACGCATGCACTGGGGGAAGGATGCTATCTTCAAGCTAAGGAGGAAAGACTCAGAAAAACCAACCCTACTGGCCTTGAACTCACATCTCTAGACTTCAGGACTGTGAGGCAATACATGTCTTCTTCAAGCCACCCACCCTGGGGTGCTCTTTGGGGAAGTCTTAGCCAGTTAATGCCACAGAGCTGGCAGTCTAGGGTGTAGAGCAAAGGGGATGCTGATGGAATGAATTCTCATTTCATAACAATAACAAATACTTAGGCATCCTCACCACCAGCCTGCCCCGGGTTTCTGAACTATTGCCTTAGATTCCAGATGAAGGTGGGTTTGAAGACTGCCTAGCTCAGTGCCACCTCCCGCCCACCACACATACAGTTTAAGTAACAGGGTTCAGAGCTAAACCCAGGAAGACAGACATACTCCATCCATGCATGTGATCAGAAAGAAAAGCACAAAATCAATCTCTCATGGTGCTGTCCAAAGAGCCTAGGAGACAGAAGGGGCGCTAAGCTAGCTTGTCAGGGAGGACCTCTGGGGAAGGGGGCATGCTTTAAGGAGCACCTGGATGATATGGCAGAAAGCCTTTCAGGGAGGACATGGAAGAGCTTGCCTGGTAAGTGAAGTGGCCCTGAGGTAACATGGGCTTGGCTTGAATAGGAAATCCGGAGGCTGTGGGAGTCCACGATGGAACAGGGCAAGGAGATGAAGGTGCAGAGGAATCAAATATTTTATAGGGGTGTTTATGTCACCCAGTGAGGGAGTTGCTCCGGGCACACTGGAAAGTCCCCACGGAATTCAAGCCAGGGGGAGAAATGATCTTTTTGTACTTCAAAGCCAACGGATGACTCAGGCAACAATGATGTAGAGAAAAGAATAGGCCATGAGAGACCCAAGGTTTGAAACAAGGAGGCGGTTTACAGAACTCCGGGGGAGAAAGAACCATGCTCAAACTAAGCCAGCTGCTGTGTCAGGGAGGGAAGCAGGCTTGGCATCTTAGAGAGTGAGGCCTTGCACTCTTCCTCCTGAAAGAGTTTAAGATGCTGGAATATTGCCACAGCTGAGGTGGTGGGAGGGTAATAAAGAGTTAACCTGAGAGAGGAGAGAGCCTGAAGGAAGAGAGACCAGGGTGGAGTTGGAAGGAAGACCCTCCACCACCCAGAACAGTTCCAGGTCCCACTCCATTGAATCTGGTAGTCAAGATTTCATTTTCAACCTTTCTTTTAGTTGATCACAAGTTTGTTTAGAAAACAGAAAATTTCAAACACAGGTAAATCAATAAAAACCATTTGCTGGTCTACTCAAACCCAGCGTGAAATGGAGAGGCGGCAGGAGGTCTTAATCCCGCCAGAAGGCCGGCAGAAGCCCCGCAATGAAAACCAAAGATGCCCAGTGCCTGATGCATAGCTCAGGAGTGCCATATATTTTAAGAAAGCAATGTAAAGATACAGTTAAATCCAAAAATACTCATTCAGGGATTATACACATGGAAACCCTCCACAGCCTCCTAAATCCAGAACAATATCTCTTAGCAGCCTTTGTGTGCCTTAGCAGAGGTCTGTTCATATGCTCACACGCTTGTTTACACACATGTAAACAAACCTGTGTGTAAACAAACTATATATACACACTATAACATTTAAACTGCATGGTTAGTTCTGAAAAACAAGCTTAATACGCACAAAAATACCAGGCATGGTGGCACATGGGAGATGAAGACAAGAGGTTCTGAAATTTATGAT
This sequence comes from Bramus lutescens, assembly GCA_001685075.1. Lineage (NCBI taxonomy): Eukaryota > Metazoa > Chordata > Mammalia > Rodentia > Cricetidae > Bramus > Bramus lutescens. Next base: position 152,581 of record LOEQ01001189.1, read on the forward strand.
TGTTCTCAGCTACATAGCAACTTCAGAATCAATCAAGACTGTAAAAACCTGTCTCAAGGGAAAGAAAAAAGAAAAACAACAAAAAACCTTACAGTAAAAAGAAAAAGCGAGAAACGAACAAAATGCCTATGAGACTTTTTTTTAAGTAGCTTCTACCTTAAGAATGTACCTTGAAGAATTTTTTATGATAATTTCCTAAAACTGTATTTGGTCCTATTTTTTTTTTCATTTTCCATTAAGCCTCCAAGTCTCAGATACAGCTTTGTACTTTTGATCCGTAGGTTTCATTTCTGATACGCTGTGTTTTGAAGGCTTGTGAACTTGGTAGGTAGGCTGACAGCGCCGCCACTGTCTGTGCTGTGCCCTGAACTTAGACCCTGCTGCCGAGACGACACGGCCCTCCCGGCCCTGCGCCGTATTTACATTCTGCTCCTTGAGTTTCCTGTGCCATCACCTTTCCCTCTCCCTTCTTCTCTACCGGGCTGTGATTAAATCTTCATTATTCCTAGTACATGTGGAATGGTCTTTATTTCCTTGGATAATGTTCTTATGGTTCCCTTACATGAGGCTTCTGCTTCAACATGCCTGGCACCTCCTGCTCTGTAGGGAGAAGCTCTCAGTCCTCACTACCGCAGGCTTCCCGTCCTCCATGCCCCGCGCACCTGGTTACAGGAGTAGCCTCACATCTGTCATCTTTCACTTGTCCTTTATTCTCATATTTTATTTTATGGGTGTGAGTATTTTCGCTACATGCACGGCTGTGCACGTGTATGCCTGATGCCCACAGAGACCAGAAGAGGGCATCAGATCCCCTGCAACTGGAGTGAGCCACCTTGTGGGTGCTGGAAAGTGAACCCAGGACCTCTGGGAAGCAGCTAGTGCTCTTAACTGCTGAGCCATTCTCCAGCCCCGTCTGTCATTTTCTGTAGCCAAAGATTTCGTGATTGCTTTATCTATCCGTATGCAAAGGGCTTGTTAATCTCTACACCGCTAAATTCCATCTGATGTCTACACTCCCCTCCCTCTCCCACCCTGCATCATTTTCCCTTGATGCCAGTGTGACTATGTAAAGCCTATTCTACCGCCTTTGATCACTGAATGTTGCCAGGAAGTTATTTTCCTTCTCTGTGTGTTCTCTGTGCCTCATCTGTGTGCTGATGAATTATCTTTGAAGCCAGGTAACTATGTCAGGATGTGTATCAACCAGCGCCTATGACCTTCCTTTCCCCTTCAAGTAGACAGACATGGTAGATAAGCAGATTGATATATAGATAGATGTAGTAGATACATGTAATACACAAAGTACCTGTATCAATGTTAAAAATCAAACCTCATTTGAAATTTTTCTTTTAAATGATTTGCTAGTTTTCTACGAACTGCTCTGTTTTCTTCTTCAAAGCTATAAACTGCAGGGGCGCTGGAGCTCAGCTTCCAGCACCTACTTCAGGCAGCTCACAGCCACTTGTATCCCTAGCTCCAAGTGATACGATGTCTCTGCCTCTCCTCACACACCAGTCTATCCTCACACACAGACAAACACATAATTCAAAATAATGCAAATAAGTCTTTGCTTTTAAAAGAACACAAATAATGTCCATTGAGGTCATCTTTTCTACTCAATCATTTGCCTTAGTTGCTGGATTCTGTATTCCTTATCTCACCACCTGTGTGTGTACTTGTGTATATGTGTGTATACATATATAGAAAATGTATGTTGATATATTATGTGGCTTGCCTGCCTGCATGCATGCATACATACCACATGCACATGTGCACAGAGGTCATAAGAGGCCACTGGATCCCCTGGAACTGGAGTTGCTGGAAGCTGGAAGCCATCATGTGAATGTTGGGAACATAACCCAGGTCTTCCGTAAGAGCCACAAGTGCTAAGCCAGTTCTCCAGCCCTGAGTGCATCTTATTAGCATATATTAATTCCACAAAGTGATGGTTTCCTTACGATATTCCCGTACATGCATGCAGCACACATGGATCTTGTTCTACACTTCTCTTACCCACTTTCATTCACTCCCCCATCTTCTCCTCCTCCCCACTTAGTCCCCTTGTGACCCCACATCCTCCATCTCCCCCACTTAGTCCCCTTGTGACCCCACATCCTCCATCTCCCCCCACTTAGTCCCCTTGTGACCCCACATCCTCCATCTCCCCCCACTTAGTCC
>LOEQ01001189.1:176867-189950 GCA_001685075.1 Bramus lutescens
CTTTATTAACCAATGAAAGTAACACATAGACAAATGACCCTCCTACATCAATAGCCCATTCCTTCCTCTAGCCAGGGCCCACACAGAGAGGACTCATGAGTCTATTCCCCATCCCGAGGCCCCGTTCAAACCCACAAGGGCAGCGCCGTTAGCACAGAGCAAGGAATACACTACAGAGGGCTCCCAGTTACAGCCAGTGACTGCTCACCCTTGTCACCTGCTTCTCTCACCCTCTCACACACTGTCACACTCATTAAATGAGATAATCTGAGTAAAGCTGTTAGCACCCCGCCTGGGTATCAGTGAGCTCTTGATAAACGGCTCCCAAACACACATACTCAGAGGAAGCCTCCCACACCACACACACCCTCTTGCCACTTCTTCCCCCAATTCCCCACTCCACCCCCACTATCTCTCCCTGGTGGAATCTTGGGTAAGGGCCAAGAGGCTGGGAGGGCAGGGCAGTGTGGTGGGATAAGCTTGCTGCCCATGAGCCAGCCCCTCCTCCGAGCTCAAATCTGGAGAAGCCCCAGGAAAGGAGCTGAGACTGATGAGAGCGAGCGTGGCAAAGACAGCAAGAAATGAAGGCTTTGGGCCTCAGTCCCCAGCCTGTTCACAGGGCTGCTGAGCGGCTCGCACCAGGGATGAGTCTCAGAAAGAGAGACTCAGCAAAAAGTCAGAGAGGGAGGAGGTACCAGATCCATTCTTTGACAGAACCGAGCCAGTCTGTGAACAGGATTGTGTGAGGACTGTCCCTGATTCACGAGGTTCAGGTAAGAACCTCAGGTAATAACCACAGTTCAAACCCTGAGAACCAAAGGCTGATATGCCTGGTGGGGGGTGGGAGGAGGGGACTAGAGGGAACTGATAGAGGCTTTGCCTCCCTATTCTCTACACCGCTGCCTATTTAGGAGATCCCTGCTTCTTGATCAGATATTGATAAGTAAGGAGAAAAAGAAGTCATAAAACGGGAACTGTAGCCGAACCTGCAGAAGCCTGGGAAGAAGAGAGGTCCAGCCTGAGCTCCAGTACCATCAACACCATCAGCACCCTCCCCATGTGGAGCCCTGTTGAGATACACGGACACATCCAGCTCACATCAGCACACACTCAAGCTGGATTTCCTGTGTAGATACATAAACATACACATAACACACTTGATACTGTCAGCACACACTCAACCTACTCCTAACTGTAGACACACACAGCTCACACTCACTACCATCAACACATAGTGTGGACTTCCTGAACAGAATTAAAGACCTACACAGCACAGACTCAACACCATCAGCACACACTTGACATGAGTTCTCTACACAAATATGTAAGCAAGATGCATATAGAAACAGGAATGGGACACCTTCCCAACAGCCACGTATGAAGCACTCTAGCCAACACTGAGAACACACCCCAGGTCAGGCCAGTACCACCAGCAGATTGTACGCAGGGACAGGCACATGCTAGAACGTGTTTGCACATGTAGGCATACAATCATGTATGCCAGGACATGCAGGAACTGTACATAGAGAATGCTGGGTTTTCCTTTCTGTACTCCCCACTTCCTGTCTGCTTCTCTGCATCCATCCTTCCATCCTGTGTATCTCCTCAGTAATTATGAAGCCAGGTCAGGTCTATTCTTTTAAGGTTTTATGTATTTTTAAACTATATTAATTAATATATTATATTATTATATTATATCCAGGTTTGTAGTTTCAGACAGCTGTGAGCTACCATGTTGGTGCTGACAACAGAACCTGGTTCTCCAGAAGAGCAGTCAGTGTTCTTAACCATCTTTCCAGCCCCCAAAACTTGTTTGTTCTTAATGATTCACTGTTCCTCATTTCCTTTTTTAACAGAGATTCATGCACGCACACATGTGCACACTTACGGAGGATCCCTAGGGAGCAGTCATATTCCCCAAGAGAGGTCTCACCATTACATTGGGTTACTGGGAGGCAGAGGGTAGGGACTTTAACAGGGTGACCACTCTAACCCAAGAACGTGGCTCCCTGGTTTCTAGTTTAGAGCCACCAGAAGCTCCAGTCCGTGTGTGCTTGCTGCTGGTTGACAGTTCCAGGGCACACTGTGCTGTTCTCTGCATGTACAGCTTTCCAACCCAGACGTCTTCCAGCTCCAGCTGCCCGTGGTTCGTTCTCAGATCTGAATTTCATAAACTCATTACTGCTTCAAGGAGAAGTTTGGATGCTGACAGAAGGGCACCAAATTTTCCTTTCGTTGGTAAGGGTGTTTACAAAACAGAAACCATCCTCCATCCACAACCATTTTCTGGGAAAGATGCTCTGATGCCAACAAAGTATGAAAGACATAAAACATTAAACACTGTGAGCTTTATGCAAATCCCTTTGCATGTCCTTTGCTTCATTTGGTCCTGCGGACACCAAAAGGTATCAGATCTGCATTCAGAACCACTGAGTCCTTGGCTCCCACCACACTTCTTCCAGGAATCCTGCCTCAAACTCTCAGGCCTCAACCACATTCTTCCCAGCATGGGTCTCCTTGTCCATGAGACTGAGCTGTGCATTGCACACACAGTCACAGCCACTGTTCCCCCTAAAGGGCCTGCCCAGTTAAGCACTGCCAGGTGCTTAACACGGATTATCCCATTTTATCCTCATAAGCCTGAAAGGTGAACGTTTTGCAGATGGGAAACTCTTAAGTGGCTTCCCAAATCCTGTGCCCTTTGCTGGAGACATAGACAGGGAGTGGTGGAAGGTACTCAGAGACAAGTCTTGCTGCTGATCTGGGATACCCTTTGGGCTCTGTGACCTGGGTTTTATTATTTACAGAACAGGAATGATAATGCACACTTTAGAGTGCTGTCCAGGGGCGGTGTAAGTAAGTCCTTTGAAACAGTATGTGGTGCAGAGAAGACCAAAATTGTGAAGCAGCTTCTCTCCTGCATGGCCTGTCTCCTCCTCCCATCCCCTGTATCCCTGCAGCTTTTCCTATACCTCATCCTCCTGATATTCTCCCAGCCCATCCTTCCCAGGTCCTGTGCTCAAAGTGGGAGTGGCCCAGAGAATAATCCTTGGTCCTCTTCTCTCTCATCTCATCCAGTCTTTCAATATCATCTACATGCTGACTCCAAATCTGAGTCTCCAGTCTGTACCTCTTCCTACACTCCATACATTTGCTTGTCTGTTAGACAGCTCCTTGTGTGGCCTTTTGGGTCTCCTCTTTCACTACAACCCATTTCTAAACGATTTTTTCCTCTTAGTAACCACACACACTGCCTGATTGTCCAAGCCAAAATACCACTTGGTTCTTCTTTCTCTCAGCAAAGTTCACTGCCTCTACTACTAAAATATAAGAAAATTCTCTCTTTTTTCCACCTCCACTAATGTGGGATTCCCCTCTGTATGCTGTGAATACCACTGGTTAATAAAGAAGATGCTTTGAGCCTATAGATAGGGCAGAGTAGAGTTAGGCGGGAAAACTAAACTGAATGCTGGGAGAAAGAAGGCTGAGTTGGTGAGACACCATGGAGCCACCGCCAGAGACAGATGCTGGACAGAACTTTACCCATCAAGCCACACAGATCAATAGAAATGGGTTAATTCTAGATGTAAGAGCTAGCTAGCAATACACTTAAGCTATTGACCAAACAGTATTGTGAATAATATAGTTTCTGTGTGATTATTTTGGGTCTGAGCAGCCAGAAATAAACAAACAATCTCCCCTAACTCTCCACTACTGGTCCTTGGTCCTGAGGGCCCCACCACCTCTTAACTGATTAATGCCAATGACATCCCAACTGGCCTCTATGCCTACTTCACTCTTTGAAATTATGGCATGGCAAGGAATAAAACTTTCTTCCATCTCTGTGGCTTCCCTAATTCAACGTGAGCTCTGTGTGCCTGTTGTAGGTCTCTCTTTGTGGTTTTATTTATGATGTCATTGGTTCAGGGGGGACCTAGAAAAAAAAAGAACTTGTAAAACAACTGATAAACTATGAGGGTTATGGAACTCTGTGGTTTGCTATGAAATCACATATCCATTTGCACTCTCAGCTTTGCAGACCTTTGTGTTTTGGTTTTGTGGTCCAAAGCTGATTTCAAATTCACAGTCTCAAGTGATCCTCCTGCCTCAGCATCCCCAATTACAGGGTCCAAAGATGTGTGTGTGTGCCTGGTTTTACCTTTGCAGATATTAAGAGTGAGGCACATTCCTGATCTTTGTGGCACATGTAGGATTTTAGGATCACATAACTGGCAAAGGTGCCGCATGAGAAGATGAAGGGCTGATAAGTGGGATTTTGCTGTTGGTCTCTTCTTTAAAATGAAACAGTAACTTTTAAAAAGCCGTCTTTGGATTGGGTGATGTGGGGCTTTCGACTTTATTATTTTCAAAACTACTTAATTCCTTTGAATATTTGCATAATTTTGGAATGAGTTTGTCATTCTAACAACAACAACAACAAAAAAGGGCCTGCTTGGACATTGGCTGTAGTCTACAGCTCATAGACATGATGGACATTTTAGCAGTAGTGTGTCTCCCAGCTCATGAACATAGTCTTTGGTAGTCTTTGGTGGGTTTGTTTAGGTCTTCTCTAGTTCAACAGAGTTTCTAATTTTCTGTACAGAGATCTTAAATGTTTTTACTAAGTCTGTTTCAAAGTTTGTAATGTTTCTATGTTATTTTATTTAAGTTTTGAAGTTTTTTTCCAGTTGCCTACTGGTAATATAGAAAATACCATTTATTAAAAAATAAGATTCATTAACTTACTTATGTGTATAAGTGCCTGTCTATATGTGTAACCACACATACATGCAGATCCGGGGAAAGGCCAAAAGAGAGTGTCAAATCGCCTGGAGCTGGAGTTACTGGCAGTTGTGAGCTGTCTCTCCAGTGCTGGGAAAGAATTCCAGTCCTCTGAAAGGGCAGTAAACATTCTTAGGAGCTGAGCCATCTCTGCAGCTCTCTACAGTTGATTTTATGTTTCATATTGACTTTCTATCCTGCAACTATGTTAAATTCTCTCCTTAGCTCTTTAAGTTTTTGAGGATTTCACATGATCTTCTACATAATTACATAAGCTACAAATGAAAACAGTTTAACTTTGTCCTTTCCAATCTTTGTATCTTTGTTTCCTTTTCTTGATATATCACATTGTCAAGGACTTCTAATGAAACACTGAGTAGAAATAAGGAGAGAAAACACCTTTGCCTTGGTCCTTAAGAAGGGGAAAACATTCATTCTTTCACTAGATAGTGTGAGATAAAGTATAGACTTTTTTTTTTTATAGATGTCCTTCACCATGTGGAGGAAGTTCCCTTCTATCTCTGGTTTGCTGAGAACATTTTTGTTTTTTTCAGATTATGAATGGGCACTGAATTTGTCAGGTTAATACTCTCTCAATGCTCTTTTTCTCCATCTATTGAACTGATCTTAGGGTTTTGCCCTTGATTATATTAATGCAGTCATTTAATTAATTGGCTTTTTCAATCTTAAACTTTGCATTCCTAGAATAAACCCAGTTAGTAGTCATTCTGGTCTCCCTGGTACCTTGTTCCCTGTGTTTACTGGACTGCTTCCTTCCTAGTGCATAGATCTCAGCTCATAGATTTAACTACCTCCCAGGGATGTCTTCTTGACCAACAAGTCAAAAATACCCTTTTGTCTGTCACTCGTCCATCTAAAATTTTATATCACTTATCACTCTCTGGGATAATCTTTGCTCTTTGTCAACTCATTTATCTCTAGGTATTCTCCACAGCTTTCTAAAATTTTAGGTCTGTGTAAGCAGGGGCCTCATTGGTCTCATTCATTGCTGTTGATCTGGAGCATAGTCCTAAAGGATGGCAAGTGCATATTTACTAAGTTATTGACTTGTTATCCTGGACCCTCTCACCCACACCTTGACCCAATTTACTTATACTCTTCTCCGATTGGTCCCCCAGAAGTGGTCAGCATCAGGTTAAAAAGGAAAAAAAAAAGAGCAATTCCCAGGGACCATACCAGCTCAGTTTATAGGGATTCTTCTATCTTCTGTCACGGTGGAACTCCAGTCTGGCTCTCCAGGCCATCACCAGATGCAGCAGAGGCAACTCCAAGGCCTTTAGAAGACAAGAGCAGGTGCATGCAACCTCTGGGAGAGACGCTATGGTTACTAATTATAGCTTAGAAGCCCCTCCATCCATGTGTGTCTTTGAGTAAGTCACTCCCCAATCTGCCTCTTATATTGTGTAGATCAGTTATGCTTTAATAAAAATCAATCTTGCCTTCTTCTCCCACCCCTCCTCCTCCTTTTATTTCTCCTCCTTATTTCTCTTTTCCTCTTTCTCTCTTCCTTCTCCTTCCTACTGCTGTCAGAAGTTTCTGTCCTGCCGAGTTCCTGCAGTTGTTAAGTCCCAAAGAAACACACAGAGGTCTACATTAATTATAAACTGATTGGCCTAGTAGCTCAGACTTTTTATTAACTCTTATAACTTATATCAGCCCATAATTCTTGTCTGTATTAGCCATGTGGCTTGGTACCTTTTTCAGCGAGGCAATCACATCTTGCTTGCTCTGTGTCTGGCTTCCTCTCTGTCTGGTTGATGACTGCAGACTGAAACTTTCCTCTTCCCAGAATTCTCGTTGCCCTGCCTTTACTTCCTGCCTGGCTACTGGCCAATCAGCGTTTATTTAAAATACAAGCGACAGGGTTCAGACCATTGGCCTACTCCTTTTCCTTCTTCTTCCTCTTTTTTCCTTCTCTTCCTCTCCTTCTTCTTCTTCCTCCCCCTCTTCCTCCTACTCATCATCTCATTTTTTGCAGTGCTGGGGATGAAACTCAGGACCTTGCTAACATTAGGCAGGTACTGTTAGTAAGGGGCCTTCCCACCTCAGGGTAACCTTAAACTCACAGACCTTCTGCCTCCACCTCTCCAGTTCTGAGGCTATAGGTGTGCACCACCACATCCAGCTTTACCCCTGCATTTCTATGGATGCAACTTGCCCCAATACTGATAACCTAGCCATAGATGAAAAAACTGGGGCTCAGAGAGGCTCAGTAGTTTAGCCGCCGCTGCACAGTAAAGTAGCTGGAAAAGCTGGAGCTAAGATTTTCCCCTCAATTTATGATCCACCAACAAGGGCATCAATTTCAGAGATTAACAGCTGCAAATGATGGCATCAAACTGGCTGCCCCAGCAGCCCTCCGAAGTGCATCTCCAATTCAGGTTTATCTTCATTAAGCAAGTAATTCATTACGGGCGGTAAGCATTCACATCAGAGTGAGAATATTAAAAAAGTAATTATATTTTTCACAGTGCAGCTTTCTGGGTAAATTGTATGCAAATTGCTGTCTAAATCAGGCTGGCAGATCCTGAGCAAGTCTCTGTATTCTTAGGGGAGCTACTCTTGAGGCTGGCCTAGTCACCCCCATTTCACCTCTGTGCATGTCCAGCCCAGCGCCTCTCATTTAGTCAGAGAAGGCTCTGAAGCAGTAGCTGTTATGCTATAATTCTAGAAAGCCACAATTTTCTCAACTTATTGTGGGCTCCTACTTGGAATGGACAGTCTCTGGCATGAGACCTGGCTCCCATGGGTATGGTGGGCAGGTAGGCCACTTTGGACAATAGAAAGCTTGGCCAGGGAAGAACTGCAGTTGTAACAGAGAAGCCTTGGCACCTACAGGCTGAGTGAGGGTGGGGTAGCTAGCGGAGTGGAGTGTACCCATCTCACAGTTGACCTCAAGTTCATCACTTCTCCCCTCTGGGCTCTGCTGGATGTCTAGCAGCATTAAGTCCTGGGTATTGATCAGCTATCAGGCACATTCAGCCTCATGGAGGGAACAAAAAGAACCCAGCTGAGAACAGAAGCTACCCAGAGTTACTCACTGGGCAAGGAGCAGGACCCTAAACCAACACTATTGATACTCATTGTCAAACTGGTGGCCCTTTAAGGCCTGCAGGAGAAACAGAAAAAGTAGCTCACCTGTTGGAAGCTATTATATTTATCCTGGGGTGGGACATGATCCTGGGCTTGGATCTGGGCAGGATACTTCCCATCTGAACTCCAGTTTCTCTGTTTCTCGAAGGAGGCCCCTTGGCAGTGGAGTCTCTCTGGACCCCTCCCACGGGAGTTGCTAACTAGGTGGTATGTTAACCTCACCCTTCCTGTTCCCCCAGGGGCCAGAATCTGAAAAGAAACCTGGAACTTTTCTTCCTAGAGGCAGAAGCAGCTAGGCCTGGACTAGGGTGTCTTGGTGCCAGATATCAACATGGGCCACTAGCTGAAAGCAATGTGGAGCCCTTGTGATGGGGGAACCTGTTACAGAGTCCCAGGCCCAAACTTACCCAGAGATCGGTTTAAACAGGACCATAAATGTAAATGTACCACAGTGGAACAAGGAGGACCATGGCTATTCCTGCCGCCAAAGTCACTAGCAACCCAACGATGCACATGTCAGAGCAGCACAGGCAGCTATACCATGGTACATGCAAATTGGGCCAGGTATGTCCAGCTAGGACTACATTAATCGTAGCTGGTCACAAGGGAGCCCTGGGTGGTGACTGCCCCAAGCAAAACTCCATAGTCACACTTGTCCTTGGTTGCACCTGGACACTGGCTCTGCTTGGGGGAACAGAGGCTTCTCCTTGCCCCAGCTCTTGCCACACAATCTCAGCTCTGCAAGCTCTGATGAGACTCCTGAAAGCCTGACCAGCACCCCAAGATAATGGGTGCCCAGCCACTCACATGAGCACCTGCTTCTGTGTGTGGCCAGGAGCTCATCACTGATGCACCTGTACCTCTGAGGCGCTTCTAATTCTTCCGGTCCTACTCAGGCTCTGTGTTGGAACACACAGTCATGCACAAGACTCTAGAGAAGTCCAGGTACAATGTCTACCTTCTCCTGCCCTGATACCACTGAAAAACAGCCCAGGCCATGAGCTGCAGCAGACCCCGGCTGTCTGCCTTCTATATCCTTTGTTGAGGCTGGGGCTACATGGTTTAGGGCTAGGAATATATTGCAGTACTTTCTCCAGTCAGTAAAATCCCCCCAGGCTTTCAGAGCCTCTCCTGGCTGGCTCTCCCGAAACTTACCTTTCAAGAGGAATCTCAAGGCTCTGGAAGCCTTTCATCACTGTGTCTAGCAGCGCCTTGATCCAGGAGTTCAGAGCCCAGAGATGTAATCCTAGCAAGGGCCCATCTACTCTCTATGGGCTTCGGTTTCCCCTTACAGTGCAGTAAGGAGAATGGAATAAGAATCACTTTGGATAAAGCTTCAGAGACGCTCCAGCTCAGTCTTTCTTTTCTTTTCTTTTCTTTTCTTTCTTTCTTTCTTTCTTCCTTTCTTCCTTCCTTCCTTCCTTTCTTCCTCCATCCTTCCCTACCTTCCTTTCCTTTTTAAAAATGCGTATGCATGTGTGCCTTCATGAGTTTATGTATGCACCATCCGCATCCACAGGCAGGTGACCAGAGACCAGATGGCATTGGATCGCCTGGAACTGGAGTTAATAGGCAGTTGTGAACCACCTGATTTGGGTGCTAAGAACTAAACCCAGGTCCTGTAAAGAGTTGGAAGTACTCTTAACCCCAGAGCCATCTCTTCAGCCCCCAGCTACATATTTCTTAGACCTAAATCTCATATTACTTTCCTTAATGATGGAGGCAGCAGGCCAGACCCCATCTCTTGATCTCTGTTTTGGTGCCTTTCCTCTACTGGGAGCTGCAGAACCAGCCCCACTGACAAAATGAGAGGGGCACACTGCCCAGAGCAATGGCATGCAATCAGAGATGGCTGTGGACACACAGTATGTCTGGAGTCCCTGCCTGGGTCTGCAGCTTCCCCCTGGCATCAGGACTCACTCCACAAATCCTTACTAAGTCAAATCTAATTCTCTCCTTCCCAGACTTGTAGCCCTGGGCTCGAAGCTTTGTGTCACTGAGCCTCACTGTCTTCAACTGCAAAATGGAGATAACAGCCTGGTTACAGGTGGCCATGGGGATTCCCCAGATAGAGCCTGAGAAGGGACTAGCCCAGTTTCTGGCCTCGGGATGTGAGTTCGGGGGTGCCCACAGGTATCTATGCTTCATCCCGGATCAAGCCTGCCCTGTTACTCAACTGGCCCAGGAGTCCAGCTCTCTGTAGCCTACAGCCCTGCAAGAGAGAGTTTAACGTGGAAGGAAGAGGACAGAATGAGGAGAGCAGAGAGAGGAGGGGCTGGGCATGTCTGTATCCAGGCAAAGAACTTGAGCTAATGTAAACAGATTTCTTCTCTTTCTTGCTGCATCTAGGGCACCCCAGGATTCTGAGCAGGCAGCTAGGTTGTGGGGAAAGGGGGAGAAAACAACACCCTCACCTGCTCAGCACAGAGAGTTGGGGGTCCTAATTTCTGAGATCACTGGTCAGAGTACTCACTGTGAGAAGAAAGCCCTCCACAGCAATGGTGGCATCTTCTCTTGGGGCAGATTGCTCTCAGTCCCCCAGAATCCCTCATGTCATGACAGGGCAGCCTTTGTTCTGCCAAGTGAAGCCCGCCTTCCTAGATATTCTGTGTTGGTTTCAGCTTTGCTCTCTAGACTATGTGAGTGCATCTGCTCAGACAGCCCAGGACACGCTGACCAGCTAGATGCCCTGACCTGCCCTCACCTATCTTCCCTGTCCTCCTTGAAGGCAGACAGCAAGGCCACTCTTGCTGTCATCTCCGGGTCTGAATGTCCTCACCTCATTGGACACATTCCTGCATATCGAGGTTCTTGTACACATACGTGCACGCGTGCACAGTCATCCTGGAAGTTCACATGTACGTTCTCCAGCACAGTAGTGGCTACCCCTCCCCTCCTGGATTCCCCCTCCATGCTGCATGAACTTCCCTGGAAGACAGAGAGCTGGGGAATAAGGCAGGGTCCCTGGGAGGACCCATTTCCCTCCAAGAGCCCTTCTTCTCCCTCCTCCCCCTGCCTTCTGCCACTTTCCTATGTCAGGGCCATGCTGATGACACCAGAGAATCCATCAAATGCCACCCCCATGTCAGGTCATGTCACAACATAATTAAAGCATTAGATCTTCGTGATGAAGCCGTTGCCATCAATTCTGAGAGTGACTGATCCAATCTACAGAAAGAGGAAATTTCTCTCCGCCCGCCACAACCACCCCAGCTGCCTTCCCCTCCCCAGGAAGGGAGATGGTATTGCTTGCTCTGTCTGGGGCTGCGGGTCTCAGCCTGGATGCCAGGAGCTAAGCCATGTGGTAAAAGGATCAGCCTTGAGGGGGTGTGCTCCTCCTGCGTCTGGGTCTACTAGGGGCCTGTTAAACCCGAAGACCTGGGAGTCACTCTATATGGCCTTGAGGAGGTCTCTTCTCACCTCTTTTCCATAAGTGGATGAGTGAGAAGGAAGGTGATGATCTCCAAGGACCACTAATATGAAAGATGCTGAAGTGTGCAGTCAGATGGGTCCATCCTGGCCCTGTGTGCACAGTTGCCCTTCCTGTCTCCTACAAGATGGGGGAACTATTCATGGCTCACAGGACTCCTGTGAAAATTAAAGTAGTTAGGAATGTAAGAGCCTAACACAGAAGAAATGTCCCCAATCCCAGCATCCCAGTTCTGAGCCTGTGAGCTTTAAGCGGGCCCTTGGGTCCAAGAGGTACTAGTCAAAAGTAGGATTTAAACATGGGCCAAACTTAGTCCATTACTTGCTAAGTATGGACACAAAAATGCCAGACCTACAGTAACAGAGCACAGACCAAAGAGATGGAGCAGGCGGAGACAGAAGAGCTGCTTATGTTCCTTCACAGATGATGTCACATTACCGGAAGTTTGGATAGAGTGGGAACAGGAGCCAGGCTGTGGGAACAAGAAATCAGGGATGACCCTGGGTAGGTCAAGGTCATCAGTCTACAACTGGATGTCAGGAGAAGTGGGGAAGCACTGGGAAGCTGACCAGAGTCTCCACTCTTCAAGAGACTTCAGCTGTCTAGGTTTTGAGTACCTGGTTTCTAACCTCATGTATTTATTTGTTTACTTATTGCCTGTGTATGTGTATATGTGTTCATATGTGTGTAGGCACATGTGTGTGTACATATGTAGAAGCCAGAGGTTGACACTGACTGTCTTCCTCCATTACTGTCCACCTTACATCCTGAGACAGAGTCTCTCATTTGAACCTAGAGCTTGCCAATTTGGCTAGTCTAGCTAATTTATCCCAGGGGCCCCATTGCCACTTCCTGAACACCAGCCAGCATTATAGGCAGCCACCACTTCCACCCTGCATATATGTAGGGGCAGGAGATTCCAACTCAAGTTCTCACATGTTCAAAGCAAGTACTTTCTCACTGAAATTTCTTCCCAGGCCCTGACCTCATGCCTTGATGCTGTCTGGGGCCTGATGCTTTGGATATGACCCTTGGGCTTCACTCAACCCTTGACCCTTTATGTCAGTCAAGGAAACAGTCTGAAGCTCCCAACTTGTCTGAACTTGCTCCCACCCCAATCTTCTTTCTCCTGTTCTTTTGTCTTGGGACTCTGGCTCTCTGAACCTAGGACAAGTTCCCCAACCCAGTCATTGGTTCCCACTCTACTTAGCCCCGTCAGGACCAAGCCTTAGAACCCAAATGTGTAGCACAATTGAATAGGAGCTCATTTTCCCAACTATGCCCTTAGGTCTACTCTCCCAGGACCTGGTTTTCCTTCCAGGCCACTTGGCCTAGACCCTTGACTCAGAGTCCCCCCTCCCCCATCCATGAACCGTTTGCCCACTCTGCCTGACCAGTGTCCCTCTCTGAACACAAATGACTCACACTTTAGCAGGGATTGGGGGAACCATCCTGCAACGCATAGAAGAGAAAGGATCAATCTAGCATAGGATCTCCAAGGCTGCCTCCTCTATAGCGTTCATTCCGATTGCGGCTGTTGGGCAAATGGAGATATTATTGTAGGGTCTGAAGAAAGCACATTTGAGGAGGAATGTGATGTCCAATATGAGGAAGTGATTTGCTTGGGAAAAGGAGCAGTGAGATTCTCCTCAAAGTGAAAATGGGGACCAAGAAGAGAAGGCTGAAGGGTGAGTAGGCGACAACCACAGGCTCCATCCTAAAGACTGCTAAGCATGGCTGTGAGCAGGAGGTCATCA